>CAKOAT010101710.1:161390-173706 GCA_932364175.1 Eruca vesicaria subsp. sativa | reverse complement strand
TTCGACAATGTCTCTAGGATCCTTGCTCCTGTTATCACCAACTTAAGGTTTCTTGATTTTTTTTTTTTTTGATTCAATTCATTACTTTTCCTTCCATGACATTCTGTTTGTTACTGATTCTCTGGTTTTAATGGGATATTTGCAGAGACTTTGAAATGCGTCTTTCTTGTATTGAGCGTCCTCAATTCACTCCTGGGGATCGTTCCTGTTTGTCCACTGAGAATTGGGTTTCTGATAGAAAGGGTTATGATTATAAGAGAGACCCTGAAGCTAACTTCAATGCTCTGGACTCAATCTTGAAAAGTAGTTTGGATCGTCTCGCTTCCTTAAGGTTTTGTAGTTTTGAACCACTGCACTCTCTCTGGCTATTTATTATTTGAGGACTAAAGTCTGAAAAAACTTGTGATTCTTGTAGGGAGAGTGTATGTCGGACGAAGAGCCTCGGATACGATGAATCTATAGCTATCCACGCGTCTATAATGAGGGATCTTTGTTTACAAGGGAAGTTGGACGCTGCTCTCTGGCTACGGAAGAAGTTGATGCAGAGTGGGTTTATTCCAGGTTTGGTCACACACAATCATCTTTTAAATGGGTTGTGTAAGTTAGGTAGTATCGACAAGGCGGATGGGCTTGTTAAAGAGATGTGGGAGATGGGTCCTTCTCCTAATTGTGTTTCTTATAACACTTTTATCAAGGGTCTGTGCAGTGTTAACAATGTAGATAAAGCTCTGTATCTCTTCAGCACTATGGATAGATATGGTGTTAAGCCAAATAGAGTGACTTGCAATATACTAGTGCATGCGCTTTGTCAGAAAGGTCTTATGGGAAACACTAAGCTTCTTGAAGAGATATTAGATAGTAGCCAGCAGGCGGATGCGCCATTGGATATAGTCACCTGTACTATTTTGATGGATAGTTGTTTTAAGAATGGGGATGTGGTTCAAGCCCTTGGGGTTTGGAAGGAGATGTCGGAGAAGAATGTCCCTGCTGATTCAGTTATGTACAATGTCCTTATTCGTGGTTTATGTTCGAGTGGTAACATGGTAGATGCTTATGGGCTCATGTGTGACATGGTGAAGAAAGGAGTTAGTCCTGATGTTTTCACTTACAATACTCTCATAAGCGCCTTGTGCAAAGAGGGAAAGTTTGATGAGGCATGTGGTGTCCATGGTACCATGCAACGAGCTGGTGTTGCTCCTGATCAGATCTCATACAAAGTTATCATTCAAGGTCTATGTATGAACGGAGATGTGGCCAGGGCGAACGAGTTTCTTTTAACCATGCTAAAGAGTTCTCTGCTTCCGGAGGTTCTGCTATGGAATGTGGTGATTGATGGTTATGGAAGATGTGGAGATACTAGCAGCTCTTTATCTGTTCGAAATCTAATGCTTTCGTACGGCGTTAAGCCAAATATTTACACAAACAATGCTTTGATTTATGGGTATGTGAAAGAGGGAAGATTCATCGATGCATGCCAGTTAAAAGATCAAATGCGATCGACCAATGTCTACCCGGATACTACTACGTATAATCTGCTTATAGGTGCTGCTTGTACAGTTGGTCACTTGAGGTTGGCTTTTCAGTTGTATGATGAAATGATGAAAAGGAGATGTCAACCTGATATGATTACTTATACCGAGCTGATTAGAGGGCTCTGTTGGAAGGGTCGGTTGAAGGAGGCCGAAGACCTTTTGTTGAGACTGCAGGCTTCTGGTATAATATTGGATCATGTTCCGTTTTGGATACTTATGAGGAAATACACCAAGTTGAGGCGACTAGACGAGGCGTATTTAGCTTACAAAAAATGGTTAATGACAAGGAGTGGCGGCGGAGTTATTTGTCCGAGCAGGCTAAATCACATGCATACAGAACATCATTAGTGTGGTGCTACTTGAAACAAGAAACAGAGCAAGTTTATCATCATTGCCTCTCCGGTAGTTATTCTGATGGGGACACTTGAGCTATGTTCAGTTTCTTTCGAATATGGTCAAACCATTAAGATATCCATCTCGACTCATGAAGAAACACTTGAGTTATGTCGGTGTTATGTTGGTGATGAAGTCACAGAGATTACAGAATGCCACATCTTTAACATGCGAGGAAACCTCAACTGGTATTCCTCTTTTTTTTTCTATTCTTAAGAATAGGAATCAATTGATATGTTTTCTTTCAGTCCCTCATAGATTATATTTACATTGAGGTTTTGATGTCTGATTTTGGCTTTAGGGTCACATAGGGCTATTCCCCAATATACATTCTTGTAAGAAACTTGAAAAGCCTTTAATTGTAAGATCAACGTGAATCACTTTCAAAGTTTCAATCTTCATCTTGGTTTATGGCATTACATTTTAAAACTTCATTCTACAGATTGGTTTATGTACAAGAAGATGCTAATATAAGGACACATTCTCTCTTCTTAAACGATCATTAATTTCAAAATTTCAGTAAATACTATCCCAAAAATTTGAAGTTAAGAAAGAATCTGGTATTACAACAACAATAAGATGTTCACTACAAAAAAGAAAGATCTTAAATTCAAGAAACGTATGCAATGCGTCTGAAAACAGCTCTGAAAGTCTGTCCACCATTCCTTGCAACTTTCTGACCTTCCTCAGTAGCACTGCACAGAAGCTCAACAACAGGATCCGAATCAAGCTCATTTTCTGTCAAAGACTCAAACATAGGATGCTTCTCTAAGCAAGACCTCATCCACTCTCCAAGCTCCTCAACATCAGTAATCGTGTAAATAATCCCACCAGCTCTAAGAACGTAAGCATACTCATCAAGCAAATCAATACTAATCACTCTCCTCCTGTGATTCTTCTCCTTGAAATGCGGATCCGGAAACAGAAAAAACATCTTAGAAAGCTGTCCTTTCTCAAAGTAATTCGGAATGTACTTCATCGAGTTTGTCCTAACAACAGAGATGTTCTCATACTGTCCACCCGAGTTAGTCTTCCTCAAGGCTAAGATACGTTCTTTAACGTATTCAGTGACTTTATCCCTCAACTCCATACCGATCATGAGTGTATCAGGGAAGAGCGTTGCGAGGGAGATGAGAAGGCCACCAAAACCGCATCCAATGTCTGCAAACTCAACCTTCTTGGAGACTTCGTTGTTGGATCCAATGAACTTGGGGAAGTGAAGTGAGAAGTCGACATGAGATGGTGAAATGGGAATGGGGAAGTGAGAGTCACTGAGTGGGTTGCTATGAGCTCTTGCTCTGTAGAATCGCTTTCGTGGAAGACCTGTCGATTTGCTGAAGGTTGGCTTCGTTTCACTCTCCATTATCACTTTTGACACAGACAAAGATAAAAAAAAAAACAGTTAGAGACATAACAATACTTACTAGTCTTACACTAATAACATATGTTCTGTTCTAAAGATGTGATCTAAGCTTAAACCCTAATTTTCTAAACCCAGAACGAGTCTGCAAGGCCTAGTTAAAACCCTAAACCCTAATTTTCTAAGATCTGATCTAAGCTGAATCATTGCAAAAGGAATAAACTTTGAATAAACCCAGAACGAAACAGCAAAAACTAGTAAAACCCTAAACGCTAAACTTCTAAAATCTCTGTTCACTGAGAAGATCGAGAGGAGGCATGCCTAAGAGTAAAACCAGAAGCGTGGATTCATACTTACATTATACAATACGAACACACAGGAAAAAAAACACTCTAAGTAAGAGGATTACCTGGAATCAATCTGCACCTCGAATCAAAATCTCGAGCTCGTTCTTCTTCGCAATCAAATCTCCGAGAGAGACGCAGATAGACAAAGAAGATGTTTAAGCTCGTATTAGGGTTCTCATGCTTTAAACGGGCCCAAATGTCGTCAAAAGGCCCAAATATAACTATTTATTAATGGGCTTTCAGACTGACCCATTATTGTCTGATCTGATACAGTCGTTATTTCAGTTTGATTTAACGCGCGCAATTATAATTTTCTCATTCACATAATGTTTTTTTAAGAGTTATTTTCAATGCAGGTCACATTACGTCTTTTTATATCATGTGAGAACACATTGTGCTACTAAGGTACTTTCCAGAAGTTAATGACTCATTTATCCTTCAAAAAGTGAAACCAAAGAGGGTATTAAAGTAATTGGTAAATCTTTCCAGTTGGGCTGATAAACTATATTTGAAGTATTTTTAAAAAATATAGTTTAGGTTGGTGGACGTGAAATATATGGGAAATTGAGTTTTGTTTTCACACGAGTCCGAGGAATAAAACTCTTGTCAGATTAATTTTTTTTTCTTCAGCAACAATAAAAAGCAGAGAAAAAGGTTTTGCTCACACACTCATTTTGTTGCAAAGAAGGGTCATGTTTTGAAAGAGAGGAACGAGCACCTCCGTTTTCAATTCTGGATTTCGATTTTAGGATTAAGGATTCAGATTTGGGATTTTGAAAGTTTAGGGATTTAGGTTTTGATTTTGGGTTTAAGGATTAAGGTTTCCATTCTAGAATTTTGATTTTGAAATAAGAGTTTTGGATCTGAGATTTTGATTTTGGGATAAGGGTTTCGTATCTGGGATTTCTTTGATGATAATGCAATGGAGAAAAAGGTCGAACCTTGTTGCTAGTTTTGGTGTTTTTGACAAAACAGTGATTTATGTACACCAACATGTGTGTACATATGTACAACAAGGATTGTGTACATGTGTACACGAATATATATTAAGAATTTGCATCCTCTCAAATGTAGTAAGAATTTGCATCTTGGTGTTTTGTTCAATGTAGTAAGAATTTGTATCCTCTTAAATTTTAATTTTACATTGTAAACGTGTACAATCTGTCATAAATGTCCATATGTATATACACAGGTGTTCAAATACTTACACATACACATGATACCCATCAGGATGTACAACACGGTTACACAGAGAGTTACATCAATTTACAAACGTAAACGTAGATATATGTACACATACTTTGATCGGTCTACATATAAATCATGTCACATACATCGTGTACATGTATTGTATTATCCATATGTACACCAAGCCGCATGTATACCAGATGTACATCGTGTACATATATAATTGAGTGGCATCTTGTGCAGCAAGCAAGCATAGCATCATAAGGTGAGGAATTGTCTTATTTGCGTTCATTTGTAGATGTACACCAGTTAATTTGAGTATCTTGTCATGCAATGATTAATATGTATACTTAGTAAATTTGTTATATACATTTACAAGTTTCATTGTCCATATGTACACATGATGATTTGTTATATACATAACCATTCAAATATTAACACTGTGTACTAGGTCTATTGCGTACACCTATATTTCATTATCCACATGTACAATAACTTTAGAAAAAATTTCATGTACATCTATCATTTGTAATTTTGTTAAGTAAGAATATAATCGTAATTTCTATATCTTCTTCTTTCTTGATCTAATTTTTTTTTTCTGTGTAGTCACCATTGTTATCACCAAATGTTTTCACTGATTTCTCACAAAATCAACCAATTCCTTTATAAAATCAACTCAGATTTCTTTATGGTTAAGTCATGTTACATGTTTTATACCCCAAGTACTACGAATCTGAGATTTTTTTTTCTTTCTTTTTTTGTGAACAACAAGGTGAATTAATTACTGAAGTTAAGATCCAAAATTTAAGTAGTTAAACCAAAATTAGTTTATATACAGCGATTTAACAGTTTCTTCATTTTCTATGGTGGAAATATGAAAAAAATAGTTAAGTTTTTATTGAAGAACAACAGAGAAAAAGGAGAAATGTAGGGGCGAGAAGCCGGTCACTAGATCTGAGACATTAAATTTTGGCCACTAGAAAAATAAAGAAATCTATGGCTAAGAATTAAGCTCGCCACTTTTTAGATCTAGTTAGATAACGTGATGGTTGGGAAGAAACTAGAAAATATTAGTTGATGTTTCTTGTTGAAAAAGTGCTCTAGTATAACAATATGTCCTAGAGTGATAATAAAAAGATAAAAAGTGTCCGACAGTGATAATATTTCTTTTTTTAATCGGTGTAATGATATTGTGACACCTGTCACCTCCTATCTGGAGTACAGCGTGTCACCCCCGACGCGTCCTCAAATAACAATGTGACACCCGTCTCCCTCTCTCTAGGGACAGCGGGCCACCAATAATATCTCGTAAAATAAAATTTTATAAGCGCAACTACACTCGTCCAAGCCCAAATAAAAATCCGAATAAAAAGTCCAATAGCACCAAGTCCGTCCAAATATAACCTTATAGCTTGTCTCACCTGAAATGGGAAGAAAGAGGGGTGAGCGACTGGGGAGTCACTCAGTGAGGTATGGGATGCTACCCCGAAGTCCGTAGACCCGAACATAGCACTCCAAATAAATATAAATTAATTCTAATGCATGTCAAACACGGTACCTAAAGTACCCAAGCAAACAAGCAATGGTCCTAGCGAGGCGCGCACTCGTCGCCCACTAACGGGCCAAAAACAACACTTCCCACACTGGGGTATAACAACTCGAGATAGTGCTCGGACACCGCCCGTAGACGATTTGTCGACGCTTCCAGGTTACGGTCCAGCCGGCCGACTATAGCTGGCCGTAACCGCTCATACAATCCGGCTTACAGAAGTCCGTCTCTGTACCCGGCCAAACAATTCTAGCTATTNCCGCTCATACAATCCGGCTTACAGAAGTCCGTCTCTGTACCCGGCCAAACAATTCTAGCTATTCATTACATTAAGTGAAGCAATCAATGTTGAATCCTCTAACCACCTAGTTCTGGTTTAAGCAAGCAACCTAAAACTAATCAAGCAAAGACAGACTCGATTTCACGCAGACGGAACACAATAGAAATAAATTATATTTATTTAAAGTTCTAAGTCGCGTACGAATCATTCGGAAGTAGACCCTCACCTTGGTAACTAGGGAAAAGTGGTATCTATGAACTCCAGCTGCTCAAATAGATCCCAAATCTGAAATCAGATCGAAATTTCGAGTCAGAATGACCTTCGAACGGTCGAAAACGGGCGATTACGGAAAAGTCAACCCGCTGGTCAAAGGTCAACCCGGTCAACTCTGACCCAAGTCGGCCAACCCTTGACCAAATTGAAATCGAATTAGACCAACCGGTTTTCCTTAACCGGATTCGATTTCAATTGAACCGGATCCAAATCAATTACAAATCGGTTTACTCCTAACCAAAATTTAATTGATTTTAACCACCGGTTTACCTTAACCAAATCGCAGTCGGATTGAACCGGGTCAAACCAGTCAACCAACCGGTTGACCGAGTCAACCAAGTTGACTCGCTGAGTTGACTCGGCCGAGTTGACCGAGTCACCGGCGAGTCACCGGCGACGGTCACCGGCGGCGATGGTGGCCCGGCGGCGGTCCGGCGGCGGCCTGGCGGCGGAGGGACGGCGGTCCGGCGGCGGCGACACGGCGGCCCGGCGGCAGCGACACGGCGGTCCGGCGGCGGAGCTAGGCGGCGGTCCGGCGACCGGCGGTGGCGCGTGAAACGCACGCGCTCGGACGGTGAATCTTGCGGGGGCGCGTGCGGCTTCGCTCGAGCTCTGATTGAGGCGTTTTTGGTGTCTACGGCTTCGTCTCGACGAGTAGAACACGGTGGTGGCCTTGAATGCACGAGATTCTCAACGGTTCAGGAGTTATTGACGATTTACTAAACGGAGAAAACAAAGCTTCAACTCACTGCGATTTCCGGTTACTTTGGCCGTGGTGGACGGTGGTGATGAGCTCTGCCTGGTGTCGACGAGTGGTGTTCCGGACGAGCTCCGGTGATGGCTCAGACACATGGGTTTCTCCATTTCTCCTCTCTCTCTCTCTCTCTCTCTCTCTCTCTCTCTCTCCTTTCTCTCTCTCTAACTTCTGATTTTTCAACAAAAATGAGCTGATGGGGTGGGAGTTGGGTATTTATAGAGGGGAGGAATAGGTCTTAGCATGCTAACAAGTTCGATAATCAAATTTGGGGTCGTTACAATTCTCCCCCACTAATAAAGAATTCGGGTCATCCGTGACTTCTCAATTTCATTGTAACAAAACTCCAAATAATCAATCTGCTTGGTTTCTGAGATCTTCTTCTGAACCCTATCTCTCTCAACAACTCTGACAGACACTGGCGACATTCCCAGAAATGCTTTTATCTGACGATCCCAATAACGCACTAACTGACATGATGAATCAAATCTCGCTGAGGTCATCTGATGATTGCTGCAACATAACTCTGGCTCTGTCAAGACTATCTTAAAAATAAAAACCTGAAAAATCTGGTAACTCTATTGATAAATTCCATCCGTAAACAACTACTCCAACCTGCTCCACAATATAATTTGTTCCCACACATTTTGATTTACACTTCTTTAACTTTCGAATGTTATTTCCTCCCTGAAATGTCCTTATTTTCAGGTTTACTCGATCTCTTATTTGAACTCTAAGTCCTTTACATCGCTTAAGTGCATAATTTCACTGACGATCATGGCCTTCCTAAAACCAACTTTGAGCATGTCCACTTGCTCTATCATTTCTTGAACCATTGATGGTTCTACAACTTGTTGCTCCCCCACTTTTGTTCAGAATTATTGTGAAAAGCTTCATGTGGCGCTGTCTCAACATTTTAATTGTAACTGTCACTGTAGGCAAACTCTGCTAGAGGTAGACGCTTCCATAACTTTCTTTCCACTATAAGACACAATCTCTGAACATATCCTCAAAAATCTGAATGGTCATTCTAACTGATCCTCTGTCTTTAGATGATAAGTAATACTCAAATAGATCTTTGCTCCAAGCGCCTTCTTAGAAATTCTCCATATATAAACTTGAATTTACATCCTGACCCGATATAACGCCCACAAAAACTCCATGCAATCCTTACGATTTCCCTCTGATGTACTCTGTGCCAACTGGCCGGCTTCAACTGCCTTCAAAATTATTCGGGAGATAAATGATTTAGTAAATACATCCACAATTCCTCATATCCTCTCTACACGTGATGATTCATAATCCTGAGGTTTCGTTTCCATTCTGGCAAAAACAAACTCAGCAATAACCTGATAGGTATCCGGTCCTTAAACTTAACCATCTAACACTGCGACGCAACACTACAATCTTCCCCAAACTAGTCCAATGATAGTAACACTTCATATCTTGTTATTCTGGGTGTTCCTCGGGTGGACATAGAGACGCGAGTGGTGTGTTTGCTGTAAGATCCTTTTTCCTAACAACTCAACGTCCAACACACCAACTCGATTCTTATACAGGAACAACCCGCTCCAAAACTGTATGATGTACAGCACTCTCAACCTCAATCCACCTAACCACATCCATAACGCTATCTTGAGCTTAGTGTAACCTCCAAGGTAAATTTGTATGTTCCAATGCTCCAATGCTCCAATGTCGATTGTATCCTCCTCTACTGAAATGCACGTAATCTTAAAGCTTGTAAGCGTTCCAGTAACTGCTGATCCTCCGTGGTTCCTGACACATCTCTCATGTACCAATTTAAGGCGTTTACCACTCGGTTGACCTTATCGAGTGGCATGCGATATTCAAACTGTGGGCGACTACCAACTCCATCCATTTGCACGGTCTCAAATACAAACTCTAATGAGGGAACATAAATTACTCTGGTGATTCCACTGAATCTGAACTTCCTTCCCACACAATGATGATCTCGAAAGCTCTAAAGCCGATACAACTGCTGCTGACTTCAAGTCGTGCACTGAATATTTGGCATCGAAATATGCTTAACTGACCACAACATAAATCTTAATACAACTCTCTTCATGACGGTAATTGTAACGGGGGCAACTCAATAACTCAGACTCATTCTCTGCTCGGTAGCTTTCTCCACTGAAACTCTTAATCTGAAGGATGGTACGACACAACGCATGATGTGAATCTCTACTCGCGTTCTATCCAAAAACTTTTGATCAGATTTCCTTCTAAAATGACACATGTAACTAATCATCTTCTCTAAGTTTGATAGGTCCAAAGTGGCTTATTCATACTTTAACCCGCCACGCTAATGCATCTCCATGTAGATACTCCATAGTCAATGTAAAAGGCAACCTTGGTGATCGCTCCAAAAGTCTCTAACTTCCATTCCAAAATGTTCCATATTCATATTCACCATCTGACTTGATGCTTATACAATGATCTGAACTTCTCGTATTAATTACAAAATCTGCCTATGCTCCTTATACTTCTCTTTACTCCAACAATATTCAGGGTGTTGTCGATGAATACAACCACACACTTATCCAAGTGTTCGCAAAAGGATTTATCCTTAAGTTTCATGAATGTTATCCGTGAATTCTTCAACCCAATAATATTATTTCCAACTCGTATTATCCATCTTATATGTGAAATTATAATCTGTACATACTTCCCAGCTATAGTAATCTTATGGTACTCTGGATCCAAGTCAATCTTCAAAAATGATGAATCTCCTGTAGTATCCCGCCAAATCTACTGATCTATGTAGAAGCACTCTTAGGTGATGACCACTCTGGAACTGTAATAATCTTTTTCTGGATCAATAACAACTCTTGCTTCTGAAACCTCGTGACGCAAAAATCTGGTATTTTTCTGCCAGACGCAACACTTACTCAACTTAGTAAACATATGATGGTCTCTTAGCTTACCCAATACAATCCGCAAATGCTCTGCATGCTCTTCTCTGCTCCAAGAATAACTAGGATATCTTCGATGAAAACGATCACACATTTAACCAAATACTCGCGTAACATAACGATTATAAGTTTCATGAACACTTCTGGTGCGTTTGTCAATACAAATGTTCTTACTACAACTCATAATGCCCATAACGTGTATGGGAGGTTGTCTTCCACACATCCTCCTCCGCTATGGGGATCTGGTGATAACTCGATGCTAAATCAACCTTCAAAAACTATAAAACTCCTTACAGCTACTCCAACAACTCATCAATGCACGGAAGCGGATACTTATTCTTGATGTCACCTTTTTCAAACCTCTGTAGCCTACACAAAGTCTGAGAATATCATCTTCCTTGTCGCAACAACATTGGTGGTCTCCATGGCAAAAAATCCGGTCTAATAAAATCTTTGTCTGCTAAATCTTTTACTGTCTCATCAGTTTGATCATCTCTGCTCGCACTAATCGGTATGGAACTCATGAATCTGGTGTTACCTCTAGTTCCAACTCAAACATATAAACGTGTCTTCTATCCGATGGTGACCCTTCTATAGGTCTCAAATACATTCTCATATGCTGTAACAACTAGCAGCTCATGCATCTCATGTTGTCCATTATCCTTAATCATCAAACGGTCTTCAAAAATTGATTTGCTCTTGTATCCAATAACTCCTCAACACGTTGTGTGGCAGCAATAAAACTCTCATATCTTCCAGGAATATCACGTATTGCCTTTAGCAACTCAATACTTCTTGATATCATGACAATCATTTTATCTCAAAAATAGCGCCGTAAAATTTAGATGCATTTCTGACGGAACTCTGAATGTCTCTAGCCCTCCAAGCATACCTGGTAACACTCGATGAACATAAATAGCTCTCTACATCTTATGCCAGCTTTCCGAGCTGACACAACTCTAAAAAGGTCAACACAACCAAAAACCGACGAACACGCCAAATGTAACTCCAATATAACCATAACGTAAGATGCTGCACCCTAATTCCAAAAGCGATCTCCACGAGTTTACCAACAAAGCATAACTCCAAAATAGTCAACATACTCATACACAAAACATCACACGCCAATCCATGGCTCAAAACTCTCATCACAAAAACTCATACATCAGAAACTCATGGGACGACGGCTTGAAATTGGGTGATGGCAAAAACGTCACATATCCACTCCAATACAACATAGGAGAAAGAATGAAGAAACCAATAAACCTCGGCGAACTCTGACAAAACTGCGGCATCACATCTCTGCTGAACATCTGGTAGATCTCTGGTAGTCGAAAGACGAATGACGATGATTTTACTCATCGTCATAAAAAGAGACAATTGAAGTTAGTGGTTACTGGACAGAATGGTGCTAAACGAATTTTCAAAATACTTTTTTTTTTATAAAAGATATATATTATTATTATTTTTTTTTTTTTGAAAACGTTGAAAACCGAATCCCCTGACCGCCATCCTGGGACAGAACCGGGATGGAACCCGCTCTGATACCAAAAATTGTGACACCCGTCACCTCCTATCTGGAGTACAGCGTGTCACCCCCGACGCGTCCTCAAATAACAATGTGACACCCGTCTCCCTCTCTCTAGGGACAACGGGCCACCAATAATATCTCGTAAAATAAAAATTCATAAGCCCAACTACACTCGC
>CAKOAT010101710.1:131924-161290 GCA_932364175.1 Eruca vesicaria subsp. sativa | reverse complement strand
CCGCTCATACAATCCGGCTTACAGAAGTCCGTCTCTGTACCCGGCCAAACAATTCTAGCTATTCATTACATTAAGTGAAGCAATCAATGTTGAATCCTCTAACCACCTAGTTCCGGTTTAAGCAAGCAACCTAAAACTAATCAAGCAAAGACAGACTCGATTTCACGCAGACGGAACACAATAGAAATAAATTATATTTATTTAAAGTTCTAAGTCGCGTACGAATCGTTCGGAAGTAGACCCTCACCTTGGTAACTAGGGAAAAGTGGTATCTATGAACTCCAGCTGCTCAAATAGATCCCAAATCTGAAATCAGATCGAAATTCCGAGTCAGAATGACCTTCGAACGGTCGAAAACGGGCGATTACGGAAAAGTCAACCCGCTGGTCAAAGGTCAACCCGGTCAACTCTGACCCAAGCCGGTCAACCCTTGACCAAATTGAAATCGAATCAGACCAACCGGTTTTCCTTAACCGGATTCAATTTCAATTGAACCGGATCCAAATCAATTACAAATCGGTTTACTCCTAACCAAAATTCAATTGATTTTAACCACCGGTTTACCTTAACCAAATCGCAATCGGATTGAACCGGGTCAAACCAGTCAACCAACCGGTTGACCGAGTCAACCAAGTTGACTCGCTGAGTTGACTCGGCCGAGTTGACCGAGTTACCGGCGACGGTCACCGGCGGCGACGGTGGCCCGGCGGCGGTCCGGCGGCGGCCCGGCGGCGGAGGGACGGCGGTCCGGCGGCGGCGACACGGCGGCCCGGCGGCGGCGACACGGCGGTCCGGCGGCGGAGCTAGGCGGCGGTCCGGCGACCGGCGGTGGCGCGTGAAACGCACGCGCTCGGACGGTGAATCTTGCGGGGGCGCGTGCGGCTTCGTCCGAGCTCTGATTGAGGCGTTTTTGGTGTCTACGGCTTCGTCTCGACGAGTAAAACACGGTGGTTGCTTTGCATGCACGAGATTCTCAACGGTTCAGGAGTTATTGACGATTTACTAAATGGAGAAAACAAAGCTTCAACTCACTGCGATTTCCGGTTACTTTGGCCGTGGTGGACGGTGGTGATGAGCTCTGCCTGGTGTCGACGAGTGGTGTTCCGGACGAGCTCCGGTGATGGCTCAGACACATGGGTTTCTCCATTTCTCCTCTCTCTCTCTCTCTCTCTCTCTCTCCTTTCTCTCTCTCTAACTTCTGATTTTTCAAGAAAAATGAGCTGATGGGGTGGGAGTTGGGTATTTATAGAGGGGAGGAATAGGTCTTAGCATGCTAACAAGTTCGATAATCAAATTTGGGGTCGTTACAGATATGTTACTTATGTGACACAAACTCTTGTTAGGAAACATAGTTTATATAAGGAGCATTGTGTCTTGAACGTCTCCCACTGTAATCCCCTATGAAACCACCACCAGACTTTGACGTTTGAGCATTACCACCACCATGACCATGCTTCAACGGCACAACTGTGTCCATATACATCAACCTCCGTGGCCAATACCTTTTCTCTTTTGGAAGCTGACGCAACTGCTGCACCTTCACCCAAAACGCTACGTATTCCCTTTCTGGATCATAGTTCTGTCCTTGAACGAGAGAAACAAAACCAAAGACACACATTTTCAGTCTCTTCTTGTCATCACTTGCTTATAAGGATGTTGAAAGTTACTTGCATCCTTGGGAACTCTGAAGTACCGGTCTTCTCTAGGATCATTTCCAACTCCTTCAAAGGGTAAAAACGAACTTTTCCATCATACAAATATGAAACTTATAAAAGAAATATGTCCTCAAGAGGGATGAGTAGTAGTAGTACCAGGCCCGTCTCAATCATCCATCGGATCCTGTGTGATTTATAAAAATAATACATGTAATCTACAAAAAATTGATCCTAATTTTTTTGCACAATGCCCTAAATCCTAGCTAAAATTTACAAAAATATTATGAGCCATGTGCAAATGTTCCTTGGACACATACCTAGAGATGTGCCTAAGTAATACCTGCTCCATAGGTCCAGTTTCCGTAATTAGAACATGGATCATAGTTCAATAGACATGCTCAAACCATTATGCACCCATCCTCCAGTCCAAGCCCATGTCCCTCACAAGAAATGAACAAACAATATGTACAACAAATAAATGAATGAAAAATCATCCATGGAAAAAGACAGAGGGAAACTAGTCATAAACTTCACATGTCGGCCTCTATTTGACATGAAACCTGTAGTGGATAGCTCCTTCATGTTTGCATGTATGATGGGATACCTATGCAACCACTCATGAACATTCACTATAAACGTTAAGCTTTAAAAGTCTCTAACATAGTTTTGATTGAAAATAATATTCATGAGATCAGATACACACCCAGTCTTGCCATCTCTCCGAGAGTCAAAAAGTTTTGTTTATCTCGACTCCATTCACCTTGCACATTTCTTGGTCCACCTATGAAAAAGCATTCTAGTTAAAGTTTAGTGTAATCACTTAGACTTGTCTGGTAAATATCATATACCTTGATGAAATAAGGAGTTGCCACATTTTTTTACAGAAACCTAAACTAATCCCTCCATATTGACTCAAACAACACCCTGCAAGCATATATAACAAATCAATTGAGAAGTTTAAAACAAGGACTAAGAGTGAAGAGATTACTAGTATGTTGAGTTGCTTGCTACTGTTTCTCTTTCATATCTTTGAACCTAAAAATACTTCCAACCACAATGTAACTGAAAGCTTATATATATCTGAGGACACTGGATAAAGGTTTGAATGATCTGACCTCTTCGTGGATAAAGCGAGGAGAGATACACCCAAAGGCAAGCCATGGAGAGAAATTAGTCGAGTAATCAGGTTCCAACATTTTTTCCTCGTCTCTGTGTATACTTATAAAAGTTCCTGAATGAAAAAAGGGCATACAACATTATGTACACAAACAAACAAATCCATAGTAGACAAAGAAAGAGCTCAGAGTTTGATATTGCCTTCTTCCAAAAGTACTCATAAACTCTGCCTACTCTAGTACTTACACCACTCACGAATCGCATTCCTCTGCTCACTTGTATCAACATACATATAAAGACTTACCTAACAAAGAATGATTTTTTATCTCACCTAATGAGCTTTTTAGAGAAACTAACCTCTTGTGGCTCAATTCCAAGTTGACTAAGAGTTGGAACATCTCCCCAATCATCAACGTAAGGTGTTGGCCCTAGAGAGATTGGAATGCGAGTGGAGCTTCTGATCCTACACTTGGCTTCCACATACTGCAAATGAAAACAAGCATCCATGCGTTTATGATGTGTACCTCATTGATCTCATTCTCATTTTACTCAAGACTTATGTAAAAATGCCTCTTCATCCACAGTCACTATTATAAAACACCAACCACTAGTTTTGTCAAGAAAGACACCAACCAAAACAGGAATCACACCTTACGAAACTGAGTAAAGATATCAGGCAAATCAAGAACATCAAAAGGAAGATCATCTTTGTGGTACATTTAGGGATGTTATGAACAAGGTCAGGGCGTAGCCCGCTTTAGTTTATAATAAGTCCAACCCTATTTTAGTCCAGCCATGTTTTAACCCTATTTTAATAAAGGGTTAAGACTGAAACCATGGTTAGGCCATTTATTTATTTTGCAAGTCAATAACTTTTTGTAAATCAATCTTAATCAAAGTTTACATATTTTTTAAACTCAAGATACAATCATGTAAATGGAAAATGTATCTTTTATCCATTTTTGTCTTCAAGTTATAAAAATGAAAAAAAAAAACAAAGTTTACATTCCCAAATTATGAATCATAAACTTCATAGAGTTCAAAATCATAACACTTATTTTTGTTGAATAAAATCTGTAAAACTCTCCAAGTCACCAACAGCAACACCAACAAACGTTGCTCTCCAACAAGTAAAATGACTCTGCAACAAACCAACAACATATGATCATGAGTAAAACAACAACATGAAGAGACACATTATAGTCATACACTCATATTCATACTACAATTACAATATGAAGAGACACATTACAGTCAAACACCAAGTGAACAACATGCTCTTTGAAAACTAATAGTAGCCTTTTTAGAGTGATATCACACAAAAGTTATAGTCATCACAAGAACTAAGGCAGGTGACTTAATACTTGAATCTAAACTATAAAACAAAGCATTTAGTTATTTACCACATATCATATGCTTGAATCTTCAACTCCTAGGCTACTTGCTTTTTTGTTAGCATCTTCATCATCATAATCAAAGTACTCCTCAATGTCTCCTACATCAAGTAATCAATGAGTTAACCAACAAAACATATAAACTAATCTTAAAACACTTAAAACTTACCTTCAAATTTGGCAAAGCCAGATATCCAATTTCGAGTAAAAATTAATGCATGAACAGTTACAGGGAGCAGACGGTTTCCAAAAGGGTTCAAAACCCAGCCTCCCACACTAACCGCTGATTCAGAGGCAACAATATGTGGGAACCGAAATTCACACTTGTCGATTTCCGTTAAATAAGGAAACTTAGGAAAACCCTAATTTTCCAGAGGAACCGGATCTCTGCGAAAGCCAACGAAAAGTAACCAAATAAATGCGGAAAAATATGAAAAACGTAATAAAACGAATTTATAGAGAAAGTTGATCTTATTTCCAATTCGCGTAAGAGCGTTGCGATTATTACAAGGAATTATAAAGGCTTCGGCCGCAAGGGCCATCAGCGAGCTGCCAACATACAACCCTAAATCTAGTCGAGTCGCAGCTCGAAAACGAAAGACGGAAAAAGGATTTGATTGATGTCGGACTGAACCTCATGAAAGGCTGCCTACGTACCCCGTTCGAGGATCAAGTCGAACGTAGTTCAGTTGATAGAGCTGGACCAGAGATCGAACTGCCTGGGCGAGTTCGTCTAGCAATTGAGCGCCAGTCATAGAAACCAAACTTGTCGAGAAAAAGCCTAAGTTTCTAAGTGCGGAAAATTCTAAGTCTAGAAAAGTTGTAAAAGTCTCAGATGAGAGCTCTAAAATTCGTCCATCTGCTTCTGCCCTGTGCCTCTTGCTTATATACTCCCTTCCTAGGCGGTTTAGTCTTTCCATTTCGCCCAGAATCGAGTTTATCGGAAATCTTCCATTTATCTCGATCTTTCCTTTTTCCCCGCGGAAATCTTCTATTTATCCTCAAACTTGACATTTATCTTCAATTTTGACATTTATTTTCTTTCTGCGAGTAAATCGCCAAAACTTCGTTGTATCTTCGGGTTGGATTTCGTTTTAAAGTCGCAAGTGGCTTTTATCGCGTTTTAGGACTTTCCGAGCCGTTTTGCGATAAATCCGTTTTACGACTTTAGACGAGATCGTTTCCTGATACGATGCCGTTTTTAGATAAGTTTCTCGAGTTAATCGTAAAGCTAGGCAATGTTCGATGTTTCGATTAATCGTTGCCGTTTTCTACGATTTACTCGGGGCTTTATTGAAAACGTGTTTTGTACGATTTTTACAAAAAATCTCGAATAAATCGTATAGTTTAGGCAATATTTAGTGTTTCGTTTAACCGTTGCCGTTTTATACGATTTCCTCGAGTTCTTTTCGAGAAAACCTAGTTTTATGGTTTTTATCGTAAAACTCGAACAATAGGACACGAAACGGGAGACATTTCGACCGTGATTCGGAATACAATCGTGTCGAAGGACGTATGCCTTGAATAAATGATGTGAGAGATCGAGGCTCGGGATGGTCGGCTCGACATACGGCGAGTGAATTCAGCTTGGCGAGCTAGGCGATAAGAACCCTTGGGGCAAAGTCAGTGCCTCTTGGGAAACTTCTAGTTCGCCCAATGGCGAACTAGTCGGGGAGCTTCTAGTTCGCCCAACGGCGAACTAGTCAGGATGAGACTAGTTCGCGTTTTACGGCGGTTTTGGTTTTTCGCGGTTTTGTGCTTAATTCGGACGATTGTGTAATCGACGTTTGTTTCGTTTTTCCGAGATAACGATCTTCCAAGTTTTCCGTGGATTTCCTTTGTTCGGAAATCTCTTTTGGATTTATAAAACGATTCTTAGAGTTTTATAAAACGATTCTTCGAGTTATATAAAACGATTCTCCGAGTTTTATAAAACGATTCTTCGAGTTTTATAAAACGATTCTCGAGTTTTATAAAACGATTCTTCGAGTTTTATAAAACGATTCTTCGAGTTTTATAAAACGATTCTCGAGTTTTATAAAACGATTCTAGAGTTTTATAAAACGATTCTTCGAGTTTTATAAAATTATTCTCGAGTTTTATAAAACGATTCTTCGAGTTTTATAAAATTATTCTCGAGTTTTATAAAACGATTCTTCGAGTTTTATAAAACGATTCTCGAGTCTTCTAAAACGATTCTTCGAGTTTTATAAAACGATTCTCGAGTTTTATAAAACGATTCTCGAGCTCTATAAAACGATTCTTCGAGTTTTATAGAACGATTCTTCGAGTTTTATAAAACGATTCTTCGAGTTTTATAAAACGATTCTCGAGTTTTATAAAACGATTCTTCTAGTTTTATAAAACGATTCTTTGAGTTTTATAAAACAATTTCTTTTATATTTTTGCGGAGACTTTTTGCCATTGATTCCGTCGTGACCGATTTTGACACCAACACAATAGTAATGGGAATGCTTAAAATATCCCAGGCAAGCACAGCTAAGTCACCATATCTATGTTCCTTATCTTTCCAATAGTCTAACACTTCCATATCTGAGAAAACTGAAATATCAACTTTAGTGTTATCCAAATATATATATAGATTTGTCCTTTCGTTGTTTGTACCAAACTGGATACACCTTTCAAGCTCAAGCAGGTCCTATATTCAAACAAAATGAGAGATAAAAAAGCAATTAGCTCATTATTAAGAGGTCAAAATAAACAAGCTCAAAGTCTTTAGATACTTACATCCTCCCATTCATCTTCAAGAGGCGATTCTGTAAGAAGCTCACGTGGAGTTCTTCTTGAAAATCTGGAAGAAGATTCTGAAGACTTGGAGCTATACTCTTTATAAAGCGACTCCAAGCTCTTCCTCACAATTTCAGCCTTCTTCTTAGAAGTTCTAGGATCCAGCCTATTATAAGTTGCCTTAAGCATCTGAAGCTTAATCTTTGGATCTATGGCAAACTTACTTTGCATTTCCATCGCCATTAATCTCATCTCAGTATCATTGAGTACTTCCTCAACAACAACTCGATCTTCCACACCAGCATGAAATAAACACTGGCTGTTGGGTATTTGACTCCAAAGAAGCACTTTGTTATTTTACTAAAAGGCTTCAAGAACTCTTTTATCTTCTCACCATGATTCCACTCTTCTTCAGAAGGCAAACACTTGTAGTTTCTATCATAGAGATGCAGATTAGCAAAAGCGTTGCGGAATTTCAGAGCCTCACCAGCATATCGCACGTGGAATTCTATCTTGTGTTAGCATCCAAGGATAAACCAGCGGAGCTTACTATACCAGCGCTCTCCACACATACTGCAAAAGAATCTTTCTGCGAATTAGAAGCTTTGACGAATTTCACACCCTCTCAAATATTCACAAGGAGACTAGAACCTAATTCTTTTTTTTTTTTATAATCAAGTTCAGTATATGAGCGCAACACCTTACATGGTTATATTTTTTCATCACACAACAGCCCATTCTCACTCTACAGACGATGTGTGAGGACTTTTTGCATGTTGTCATTCGCATAGGCATTATATAAGGTGACTGTGAATCGCCTTTGATCTCTTTTGTCGGTGTTTCAACTTGAAACTGAGAAAAAAATATAACCCTAATGGTACTGTAGTCTGAAATTACACGGCCCTAACTTAGCCCAAGTCAAAATAGATGGGCTTAGGATTATAAATTGTTGCATGGACTGAGCTAACCCTTTAGACAGAAGCCCATGACAACATCCCTAGGTACATTTCTTCCCCAAATGAGCTCAAGCTTAGTGCCATTTCCAACTCTTTTCAAAGCCTGATTCGCAATTCTTTCAACATGTAGCTCCTCGCTGCACGTTGCTTTATGAGCAAATGCCTAAGAACATTAGGCAAAAAGTTCACATTTTTAAGGAACATCATGTCCCTCACACAGAGGTCTGAATGTCTCATCACAAGCAAAAAAAAACTTAACTGTATGAGCTCCAAAGTCTTTGGCAAGGGAAGGAAGAATGTCTTCTGGTTTACCACTCCGTATGAGAAGATTAAGTTCTCTTTTCATCAGACTCTTTCTCAAATCAGCCAAACATTCCATAAGAAAAGCACCTCTCAATGCTAAAACATTACAATGTAAATTCAAACTAGATGATCAGACAAAACAAAACGATGTTTTGGAACACTACCTCCTGTTTTAGGTAAGGCTAAGTAATGAGTAGTGAGAAAGAGACGAGGATCAATCAAGACAGTAAACATGCAAAAAGGTATAAGAGGACGACCAAGCTCTGTACAATGTGTCAAGCACTCTAAGATCATTCCTAAACCAGATAATTGCCACTCCTTTGCCGTTTCTCTCCACAGAAGGGGAAGAAGAAGGCAATGCGTATCTCTGATACGTTTTCCCGGCGACTGATGCCATCTCTTCTTCGTCGAGACCAGGGACACATTATACATGTCTGTTTATTTTCGCGGCAGAGCAGAGGAACAGAGACGAAACGGGTTTCTTGGAGAGGTGACGGTGAAGGAGGAGGGTGAATCTACGAAGTGGGTTTGAGAGAGGAGTAGACGAGAGGGACGAAGCCGCCATTCGCCGGATGCTTTGTCAAGTGTGTAGTCATCTATTTTTTTTCTCCATGAGTTGTAGAGGAGACACATGGCAGATGTTTAGCTTTCGTCTGAATCTGGTGGAGTTGCGTCGTTGTGTGTAATTCGACAAAATTATGCTTGGCGATGATGGTCACGTGCATTTAAAAATAACACGTGAACTTATCTATAGTAGTTATTGGGCTTAAGTCTAAAACTAAGATGAGCCTTTGTTGCTTTAGTAATTTAAGGAAATACCATATTTTTGACACGCGCTTAAAAAGCGCGGATAATATTTTTGTTATTTTATCTACAAATGGATAAAAAAATCTATTATTTTGATGATATAAAATATTACACGATCAAAATCAAGTTTCAATTATGCGGGTATAAAGAAAGTTTAAAAAGCGTGGACACTTTTTTGTTGACTCTAAAGCCAAATATTAAATGAGTTTATAACTATTATTATATATCTATAATATTTAAGAGCTGGTCTATTATTATTATTTCAGTTTGGTACAGTATTTTCATTGGATTTCATATCCAAGTGAGACTTATTGATCCATTTGTTGATATAATAATAAATATTTGACTTGGATAAAAATAAATATTTTTGTACATAACATTTGATCACAAATTTGTGTTATTTGTAAGTTAATGAAATCTATTCGAAGATTAGGATCAAGTATCTATAATATTAAAAAATGTTATTGAATTTATTTGTAAGTATATTAACTATCAAACTACATAAATATAGAACAAATTATTACTCATTTATTTTTAAATTTTTATTAATAGTATTTATTTTAAAAATCTTTTTTAAAAAATTAAGAAAAATGTTTTATTATTATAAATCTACATTATTTTTAATTTGGAAAGACAAATATTTGAGAACAATGACATATCTACTATAAATAAAATGGGCAAATGAAGCCAAATTAGCCTGACCACGTATGCGAATTTAATCCACCAATCAGAGTAGAGAAAGTATCCACGTCACCTCCACATCACCACTGCTTCACAGATCGAAAATTTAATTTCGATTCAGCCCCCAAAAGCCGACGATTTCTTTTCCTCAGCTCTTCTTCTCCGTTTCAAGATAGCACAATCTCTACCACAATTGAACCTCCTCTCCTCTTTACTTTACTCTCATCAATGGCTTTCGTTTCAACTCCCTCTCAGTCTATTTCTTATAAATCTCTTAATCAGTTCTTGGGTTCAATCAAAATCACAATCCAGAAAAGTCCTCTCAACACTCTCAAGAAAACGAAATGGCGATGAAATCCGATGGAAAATCTCCACCGACCAAACTTATCGGCAAACTCTCTGCCTCCTCCACCGAAGCTGTCTCCGTTGATCTCATGCCGAAGAAACGAAACGGTAAGGCGGTTCTCCACTCCGACACGTCCCCAAAAGCCGATGCAGTGGTGTTCTTCAGAGATGTCGAGTTTTGCCCACACGAAGGCGAGGTAAGGTTTTGTCTTATCCATTTTTGGGAGGCTCGAAACTCAAAATCAAAGATACTTCTTGGTAACTAGATGCTCCTCATCGACGAACAGGTATATTCCGACATCTCTAACTCTTCATCTCTCAGATTTGGTTGCTCGATATCCATTTTTTTTAGGTTTATTCTGTTTCCAGAAAAGTTTGTATGTAATTGATTCGTTTCCAGATTTCTGCTTTAGGGATAAGGTTTTGGTTTTTGTTTGAATTAAGACAAGTAGTTTAACTTCTCTCTTTAATTGGTTCGAGATGGGTCTTTGGACAGTTGCAGTTGAATGCAAATTTGAACAATGTCAAGTGTACACTCTCTGTTTCACTTTTAATTTTTGTCTGTTTGTAATTGTTATTTGTATAACGATGTGTTCTCCTTGGATTTTGTATGATAGAGCAAACACACAAAGAAGAGTTTTACTTTGAGAAAGTTTAGACCTTTACAAATTGACTTTGGGTTATTTTGTGTGCCTTTGATTATTATTGCATTAGAAACAAACATAACAAGTTTAGATGCTTCCTAGGGCCTTGATTCAGCTCCATTTGTTTCTTATGCTGTCTTCTAAAAGTCTCCTGGTTTAGGACAAGTCTGAGACACAGTGAAAGGTGCCTTCTTAATTGGCCTGGAGCTTCTTTAAGATGAACTCCTTTTCGCTTATTGAAACTACTCGACGACAGGGTTGTGTGATCATACTGATTTATGTTTCATCGATGCCTCAATAATCTCTCTCTTTCTGTTTTGCTCTCTGCTCACACATGTCGTCGATTCTTCAATTTTTGTTTTTGATTGCGGATACCATCTGAGTTTGGAGAAAGAATTTTGTGTTAGATTAGCACGTTTATGTCTGTTTTGGTTTTAGATACACGCAAAGCATCGATCATTGTCTTAATTTCTTATATCCATTGTGGTTTAAATTCTTCTGAGACCTGCATGAAGTTTTCTTTGTTCATTGTTTTTTGTTCTTACTGCAGATGTGAATATAGAGCCAAAAAAGAAACTGAAACTACGAGAAAACTGGAGGGAGAAGTCCAAACCTATACCACCAGGAGGCACTTATCCAGCCAAAGATCATTGCAGGTTCTGTCATTTTGTTTTAACTCCCTATCT
Organism: Eruca vesicaria subsp. sativa; assembly: GCA_932364175.1. Classification (NCBI taxonomy): domain Eukaryota; kingdom Viridiplantae; phylum Streptophyta; class Magnoliopsida; order Brassicales; family Brassicaceae; genus Eruca; species Eruca vesicaria. Next base: position 149,955 of record CAKOAT010101710.1, on the reverse strand, counting down.
TTTGCCTAGGTCTTATCAGAATTATTGGCTCTGCAGAGGATGCAGGCTATGTGACACCTACTATATAGCCCATGTGAAGGATGCATGTGCTTTTCTTGGAGATGGAATGTCAAGGATTGAGGTAATGTCCTTGAGATGGACAAGATGCGTTACATTTTTAATTGATGGGTCTTGTTTTATTAAAAATTGAGGTTTTTGTGCAGAGCTTGGAACCTGTTGTTCCTGGTAGAGGAAGGAAACCAGATTCCTTAGAAGATACATACTTTGGGGTCCATCAAGAGCAGCTCTATGCTCGTAAGCTGAAGCCTGTTGAAGGTACTCTGATTCTTAGGCCATTTTTATGTCTCATAATAAGCTCAATTACTTTTTTTCTTTTTTTTTGTGATTTTCGTTCTACCTTGAGTTGCACAGTGGACTGGAATTGTTACAACCATAGCCTTTGAGATGCTAAAATCTAACATGGTTGAGGCTGTCGTTTGTTTGCAGAGGTAATAACTGCTGTTTAAATTCAGTAATTGACTATGGAGGGCATATATCAACTTATAATATACTGGAAATACTTAACCATCTCCAAAGTAAGAAACTCTCCGACCATTGGCTCTGTATAGTACTCTGCTTCATTAAGTATATGTGGTTGACTGAACCTGCCTCTTTTTTTAGTGGTTTAGATTGCAACTCTGACATGCCACACATACCGATTTATGTCCCTTGCGGTATCACCTGATGTGAAAAACGAATGTAAACAGAGCAGAGATGAAACCTTAAGGTTCTGCAATGTCTTCCCGTACATAAAAGCTCAGGTAAAACCAATCAACTTATTTGATTGGTACGGAAAATTACATTTTCAGAGAAAATTACGAAAACCAATCAACTTATCCGTTGGGTTTGGAAGTTGGTAAATGGCTGAGAAAGCATGCACCACAAATTAAGCCTATAGTAGTGATGAACAAATCGGAGTCTACTGGTGAATCTCTTACTGAAGTTGCTTCTGAGGCTCTTGCGCTTTAAGGCTATGCAACACCAGGTTAGCTTTATTTTGAAAGATCTGAACTTTTTTCTCCTTCTATTGTTTATATATGCTTACTTTTGTTTTTTGGTTCACTAGAGACTATCAAATGACCGTGTCCGTGGCTATCTTGATACATTTCTTAAGGTTAACATAGATCATCCTTATGCACTATAAATTTTTTTTTTAATGTTTCAAACACTATGCTGATGTTTTCAGATTCTTTCTCTGACTTTGACTGCAGACATGATCACTCAGCACCCACTTATGTTTCCAACATGTTAGCTCAATTTGAAAGATCTTTTTTTTTTTTGTTTTTTTTCCATTTCATGGCTTATGTATGCTTACCTTTGTTTCGTGTAGACACTAGAGACAATCAAAAGTCTGTGTACTAAATTATTCATGAGTTTGGTCACCACAAGGACAACGTGTTTCTTGAAGAATGGCCTAAAAAAAGGTACACAACTTTAGAACCATCACCAACTGTCTTGATAAACCATACGCAGAGTAATATCATATTTGTTTGCTGCAGATAATTTTGAGTATCTTCGGGATAGTTTACTGAATTTGAGCAGCCTCTCTTGGTTTAGATTTTCTTTGGCAGGAGGAAGCGTGACATCCGATGAGCAAACCTCAGATCCAACCTGCATCACTCTAGAGGATTACATGGTCCAAACCTTAAACGGTGATAAAACTGTGTAAAGAATCACTTGACTAGAAGAAGCTGCTTCTTTTTTTTCTCTCTTTACTGATGAACCTCATAGTCGTATATTCAGATAGATGTACTCAAGATGATGTTCCAAGTGATGAGAACCTCTGTGAAGAAGACGAGTCCAAGTTGTCGTTGCAGTTAGCTATTGTTGGTAGGCCTAACGTTGGGAAATCAACATTGCTAAATGCATTGTTGAAAGAAGAGTGTGTGTTGGTGGGTCCAGAATCTGGTCTCACTAGAGATGCTGTGAGAGTTCAGTTCGAGTTTCAGGTCAGGACCGTCTATATGGTACGTTTACAGATTCTCATTAGCTGGACATGCCTCACTAATTCACTTCGTTTGATGTTTATGTTGGATGTTTGTTAAGCTTGACACTGATGGTTGGCAAGAGAGAACAGAACGAGACAAAGGACCAGCGTCTTTAAGTATCATGTAGTCAAGAAAGAGTCTGATGCGTGCACATATTGTCGCTTTAGTTCTCGATGCTGAAGAGGTTCTGTCATATTCAAACATAGTTGCCTTCTTTCTGTTGCAAAAATTAAATTGAAAGAAAATAAAGTATTATTTTAAAAACCTTAATCAAAATTTTATCACTTCAATGTAGCTAAAAACAATTTTCAGTTACTTAATAATCAATTCAACATATACAATTCAAAAACTAAACATTATTTATATTTGTTTATTAGTGAACTATTTGTATATTATAAAAATTAGAACATTTTTGATAAAGAAAAAGTAACAGAGGAAACAAAACCCCGTCTACCTCTTCCCGACAGTCCATTTCATGTTCTGTAGCCTTCATACTATAGTTTTAGGCAAATGAAAAAATAAATTACTAGATGATAAACCTGTGCAGAATAATTTTGTTTTTAATAATGTTGTATTTAAATATTATAACCAATTCATATTTTGTTATCAATAACTTTCTTTTTACAATTGATTAGGGATAGCATTCAAGTATCATTTGATTCGGTTAAGTACTGTTTGGATCTTTTCGGGTTTAATTCAAATTTTTGCATTTTCGGTTTAGGTTTAGGTTCAGATAAGTCATTTATTTTTATTTTTAAACTAAAGTTCATATATACTTTGAATTTCTAAAAAAACTAAAAATAAAAATAATGTATAGCATATAAATTTGAATAATGTATGTTAAAATATTTAGACTTGACATAAAAATTGGTTTACCTTCAATTTTTGTATAGAAAACCAAGCGATATTTTCAGTATCTTTGGTATATTTTGAGTAACGTTTATCTATTTTAAACATATATTTTTCACTATTTTTTATATTTTAAAGTATTATGGACAATTTAAAAACATTTTATGTATTTTGTATATTCTTATAGATATTAAAATTGAAAATAATTAATATATTTAAATATATAAATTTGGTTCAAATAAACTCAGATACCCAAAATATTTCGGTTCAGATCGTGTTTAGTTTTTGGTTCTTTAGATACCAGTTTTTGGATTGGATTTGGTTTAGTTATTTGGATTTGGATTTTTACGCAACCTTATACTTTTTATTGTAACAGAATTTTAAATGAAACAGATGATGGTTCATATTTATTTTGAGTATGCAACAATTTTTAAACCAAAACATTCTCTACTCCGTATGTGGTCTATTTAGTTAATCATTACTGTTCAAGACCCATTAAAAGGACGATGAGCTGAACTAAAAAAAAGGTTACCATTAGTCATAAATTTTTAAATGTGAGATTTTTAACTATTTTTAATAATTTATAGTCGTTTTCAAAAATTTGAAATATAACATATAAGAAAAAGTATAAATTTTATTTAATTTTGATTTTTTATTTTTTATAATTATATAAAATTAAACAAAAAATATAGAGGATAAAAATGCTATTAAATATTTATTATTATAATCATTAATTATGAGATATATGTTAATCTTATTAGGTAATTTTGTTGTTTTTGTGTAAGGGAAGAATATAAAATATCCTTTTGTACTCTACTAATTAATTTAATAGTTAATTTAAAAAAAACGTAATATATGAGTAGATGAACCAACCTTCTTTTTTTTTAACAATTCCGAGAATAATTTTTATATATGACATGTGGATACCAAAAAATGTTGTAATACTTCACGATTAATATATAGAGAATTATAGTACATTCAAATACTCAAACAAATAAATACATCAAAATTTATTTAAAATATACAAAAAAACCCGGGCGTAGCCCGGAAAAAGTCTCTAGTTCTTAATAATGATGATTGCCTTTTATTATTTATAACTTATGATAATAAATTTATTGGCAGGAGTCAAAATTTAATAGTATAGATTAAAAATGTTTTATGCATTCATTTGAAATCATTAATGATTATATGGTTATATTTATTTTCCCTTCCATTATTTTTAATCAATATTTACTTTATTATTATTATTTTCAGATTTTATCACGAAAATACTTCTATTATTGATTTTGATTGATCTGAATAAGAAAATGGTTTTATTTTTGATTGATAAATATATAATTAAAAACTGAATAAGATATTAACTCATTAATCAAACCCATTAAATAGATGTTTATTATTCTTAATTATATAGTTTTTAGGCCCAAAAACAAAAGACATGACATTAATGAAAAAATTAATTTGTTCATAACATTAAGGTTAATTTTGGAAAATATAAATATTTCAATAAATGGAATGATCCTCTTTTAATGATATTGATTATGTCTTTAACTAATAAAAAATGGTTTATTCTTGTTTGAATTGAAAGGATATATCTCTCAAACCATTATAGGAAGCAGTATTCAAAATTTGAATTAAATGGCTTAGTTCTTTCTTCGAATTTTCATAATCAATGCATATTTTATGTGAAAAATTGGACTATCTTATATATATTCATGGATGTAATTTAAAAAGAACTAGATCTTGATCTGCACAATCCTACATGTGATTATTTTCATTTTATACAAATATAAGATTTACATGACTAGTGGTAAATAGTTTTAATATTTAACATATTGATAATAGTTTAGTATATTATTTTCAAACACAATAATTTCATAGTTTGCATGCAGTAATTTGATTTATTATTTTAAATTATTAGTGATACATCTGCTATACTAAAACATGAACACTAACTAAAACTTCACATTAAGAGATATTTACAACAATAAATTTTAATTTAATATTAACTTAGATATTCATTTCCTTAAGATTGTACTCGTATTTTAGTTTTTGGTCATACATATAATTATTTGTATGAATTAAATATTTGACTGAATAATCTATATTATGTGTAATTTATAAAATGTTTGCTTCAATTAAATTATTAAACCGGAAACTGTAGTGCATTGTGTTTGTTTTTGTCTTTTTAAATCTAATTTTTCTCTTTATTATCTATGTTTTTGAGGTTTCTTATACTAACTATTCTTGAGTTAGACTTTACTACCCTCAAAAATTTGGATTATTGTAAAATGAATTATTCAATGTTAAACTTGTATTTGCAATTCTTCATCTATCATACATCAAGTTATATAATTAACATTTAAATCTACAATTACATTTAATAAAAAAAAATCTGTAAATAAAAATATTCACATGAATGATATTTTTTCAATCATTCATCTGTCATTTTTGTTAATGACATTAATTGGTACAATACCTATTACACTTTCAAATTTGCACACGATAAAAGAAACAAAAACGATTACATTAATGAATAATATATGAATATGGTTTATATAAAAATGATCTTGATTATCTTTTTGTAAAACAAAACAGTCATATACTTCTATTGTTGAAATATAAAATTAAATCTGCTACTATATTTAATAATATAAAATAAATGCATTTTGAAATTACATTTATAGACTGCTAATTCATATTGATAACATATTTTCAATAGTGTGGTACAAAGTTCTGAATTAACAAATCTTGGATTTTAGAGATCAAAGATTTAATTGCAAATTATTACTTAAAGTAATATTACAAATTCAATACAAAATAATACATTAGTTTAGTATAATTATATAATTAATTAGATACTTAAAATTTTTATTTTAGTAAAATGAAATATACATTTATATTTCAAATAATTACATAATTAAGTAAATACTTAAAAGGTTTGTTTAGGTGAAAAATGAAATATACATTTATATTTTAAAATTATGAAAGTAATTACGTATTTTAAAAAATGATTGCGAAAAATGAAATATCTATTTATATTTTAAATAAAAATATATGCAAATATTTTGTTTAGATGTAATTCAGAGAAAATATAAGAATATATATTTGATTTTTCTTAGAATAATTAAAATATTTCAAATATGTATACAAAAATTCATTTAAGTATGTTTCTAATGAATGGTCCAAATAAAGAAAATCACACATGAAATAAGTCATGGCTTCTCTTTTTTTGAAATTCTTTCAAAATTTTTTATTTAACACTGGTTAACTATGTATTACAATATACTTTATAACTTGTTAACTATGCTTGATAAACTATTAAAAATATTAAATAGATATAATTTGACAATTATACATGTCTTATGCGGATTCACGTCATGATTACATCACTTTGAGTCGCGTCCTATGAGATATATTCTTCACTGTATTCCATGTGCTATGATAAAGATCTCTTGTAAGATTTTTCTTTCGTAATCTACATAATCCGCTCTCTCCAGGATTGATCCCCAAACTTGAGTGTAAAAGCTTTTAAACCATGACCACTGGCCAAACAAAAATGAAAATTTAGTATAAAGATAAATGAAAATTTAATTTAGTGCAAATCAGAAATAGTATAATAAATATTCTTCCAATCGAATCTTTAGGATGACATGCCTAAAAATGTTATGCGAAACCTAATTTTGCAGGAATATTTGCTACATTAGTGGCTAAAGGAGTCATGAAACGACAAGTTTATACTTTGTTAATTGTTAGTTTTATTATGCCTTTAATATTTGATCTAATATATATATGGTAATTTTACAATATCGCAGAATATATATTCGATAGATAGATGCGCTCCTTTATATTAATTATGTTTCCGCATCTCTACATTTTCAAATAGTGAAGACTGATTTTTTTCATCAGAAGACTTTTATATCAACATTAATGTCAAGAAAACATCAATTTTGCTACTGCAGTTATAATCTATATTATAATAGTACACTTTCTAGGCTCCACAACGCGCCACGTCAGCAGTTTTGTGGGTCCCGTAGGTATTTTTTAAAAACTTATAGTCTTGGTAAGATGATTACAAACAATGAAATATACTTTAGCCAAGTGGTATAAGGTGTCTAATTATGAATGCAAGATTGTGGGTTCAAACCACGTAGCCATCATTTATTTTTGATTTTTTATTTGGGTTATTATCATATGGGCTTTTTGTTTGTAAGGTTTTTATGTTTTTCTTTATGGCTTATTGTTTTAAAGATCAAAATAGTTGGATAAACCCTAAAGTTTAACGAGTTCAAACCAAAAATAGTTAAAAATGGATGCAAAAACGAACAATTAAAAAACAAAAAAAAAAGCAAGTCTCATGCGGTTGCCTACGCGGATGGCTTAAAGAGCCTTAAAATATTATAATAGTACACTTTCTAGGCTCTACAACGCGCCACGTCAGTAATTTTGTGGGTCCCGTATGTATTTTTAAAAAACTTATAGTCTTGGTAAGATGATTACAAACAATGAAATACACTTTAGCCAAGTGGTATATGGTGTCTAATTAAGCATGCAAGATCGTGGGTTCAAACCACGCAACCATCATTTATTTTTGATTTTTTTTTTATTTGGGTTATTATCATATGGGCTTTTTGTTTGTAAGGTTTTTATATTTTTTTATGGCTTATTGTTTTAAAGATCAAAATAGTTGGATAAACCCTAAAGTTTAACGAGTTCAAACCAAAAATAGTTAAAAATGGATGCAAAAACGAACAATAAAAAAACAAAAAAAAAGCAAGTCTCACGCGTTGCCTACGCGAATGGCTTAAAGAGCCTTAAAACTATCCTATTATAATATAGTTCAACCCAAAAATAATAAAAAATGAATCCAAAAACGAACCGACCAAAAAAAAAAACTGAATCCCACGCGGTTACCCACGTGGATGGCTTAATGAGGCTTGAATAATATAGATTAAGAGCTCAAAAAGTGAAATCATTGCACATATTTCCTAATATATATTTTCAAAAAATTTGTATGTGAGATAAAATAAAAAAAACAACAAAAATTAATTATTTTCGTTAATTATTTAATGAATATGTAATTTCTCTTACATTTTAATAACTACTATAATTTCATTGAAAACATTCCTCACCACCGATTTCAGACTCCGGCGAATGGATTCCAACAGTCGATGACGCCGTAAATAAAAATGTCACATCATTTATGAACAAAACTCAAACTTACAAAAAATCATATATAAAAACCTATCTAAAGAAACTTAAACAACGAATGTTAACTTAATTAAGGTTATTTTCAAATTGATAAATCGTTTAATACAAATATAAATACTATAAATATAGAATTATATCAAGTTTTGACCTACGATATAAAAACTATTTACAGCAAAAAAAAACACCTACTTTTACACACTAAAAACTATATTATAGTCTAACTATTCCTATAAACCTTATTTCGCATATAAATATTATTTAAATCATTCCTAATATATTTTCAAAAAATTTGTATGTGAAATAAAATAAAATAAACAACAAAATTTAAGTATTTTTCCTTATTTATTAAATGAATATGTTATTTCTCTTACATTTTAATAACTACTATAATTTCATTGAAAACATTCCTCACCACCGACTCCAGACTTCGGCGAATGGATTCCCACAGTCGATGACGCCGTAGATAAAAATGCCACATCATTTATGAACAAAACCCAAACTTACAAAAAAACATATATAAAAACCTATCTAATGAAACTTAAACAACGAATATTAACTTAATTAAGGTTATTTTTAAATTGATAAATCGTTTAATACAAATATAAATACTATAAATATAGAATATGGTTTGGATTTGGTATATACCATATAAACCGAATGGATATGATTTTATAAAAACCGTAGGATTTGGATATGGTTAGGTTTATAACCGATTAAACCGAATAAACCGAACAAAACCGATCAAAGAAAAAATATATAAATATAGACATTATATACCCATTTATTTTCTTGGAATAGTCTTTTTTAATTTTTTTCCTTGTGAAGATATACCTTAATAGTTTTATTTTATTTTCTTCAACTCTTATCTAAATTTGATTTGATTTTGTATGTTGTAAAAATTGTGAAATTAGATTGTAACATGTAATTTATTTGGAAGAACAAAGAGAAAATAAGAAAAACTATACAAAACTGAATCGTTGGTCGTTTTGTTTGTTGTTAATTTCATATTTTTATATTTATGAACACCTAGGATTATTTTAATATATGATAGTTTTGACAATATGTTTTTTTTTAAATTCATATAATATGAAACCAAATCAAATAATAATGTTATTTGGTATAAAACCGAATAAACCGAAAACCGGTAGTATAAATACCGAACCAAACCAAATTAAATATGGTTCCAATATGGTAGCTAATTTTTATAAACCGAATAACCGAAAATCGAAAAAAACCGAACCGAAACCGGACCGAACACCAGATTGAACATGCCTACTCTTACTACATTCTTTCCATTTCATTATTATTTGGTATCATTAGAAGAATCCACTAAACCACTAAATCGAAAAAAAATATACGCAAACATAATGATTCCGGCCCCGCGCTTGCGCGGGGAGTATGCAACTAGTTGATATAAAAGTCTTCTGATGTCAAAGCAATTCGCAGTCTCCTCACCAAACTATTCTCATCCACTGAATTCAATTTAACCAACGGTTGAGATTTATAAGTGGTTATCCATACCAATCTTTTATTAGCCAATTAGAAAGTACTCCATTTTAATAAGTTTTGCTACTAACCTGTGACTTCTCCATATCGGCAGTTGCAAAACAGTGACACAATTATTTTATCTATTAAGTTAACACGAACATATGATTTATATTCAGTATAATTTCCTAAGAAAGCCTAACTTAATAATTTTCAACTCTAGTCCAATAAAAAATAAAAAAAAATTAACTCTAGTCCAGATGATTATATATGAATGTAACAGAAGTGTGTAACATATGTTTGGTGGAGATTTATAGTGTATCCAAATCTTATGATGGCTTTGGTTTATATAAGATACAATCATTTTTGAGTTTATTTGATTAATTAGTAATGATATACAGTAAGACAAAATGAAAATACTATAATTGGAATAACTAACAATACAATAGTAATGCTAGATTTTGCTGACTACTTTAGGACTAGACTACTTTATGGGGTTATAAATAAGTTACAAAATATAAGTGGTTACCAAAATGTGACACATTTTGTAACTGCTTCGCAACTATTTTAAGTTTGTAGTGACAAAAGAGTGTCAAACCAAACCTTATACCCTAAATATTGTTTATAGAACACAATAATTTTAATATGTACATAATATTCGCCACTAGTTTATGACCCTCCACTATTATCGTTGCAAAATAGTGACAAAAAAAAAAAATTATGTATCATTCAAGCTATCAATTATAACTGTAAATCGCAAAAGCATTACAAAAACAATTTACCACTTTACGACAACTATATTCAAATTATATAATTGTGTAATTTTGAAATAAATGTTTCTGACTAGATACATAGTCATAAATCAGTTGCAAATTTACATATATCTTTCTACCTCCGTGTAATGTCGCAAAAGAGTCACATATTGCTCTCAAATAAACGACTATATTGCAACTGCACGTTTTGGTTGCATATTTGCAACTCACTTATGACACATTACGTGTAGTAGCACTAAAGTTGCAAATTGGTTAGAAATTAGTAGCAAAATTTTGTAACTACTGCTGTGGTTGCAAATTGTAGTTTCAAAATCAATGTTTTCTTGTAGTGATATTGAAAGATACATAACTTCACAGACTGAAAATATTAGTGTGAGTTTTACAATAACAGTATATATAATCATAAAACATATTATTATAGTTCTAGGCATGAAGAAAAATAATCGAGTGTAACTTATAAATGAATTCGACCATCACGCCCAAGGTTTGTGTGTACGTGCACTAATACAATCATCGATTGGCTAGCTACCATAAAATTATATATATGTTAGGGAAGAGAATGTTGTTAAATTTTCCTAGCGTCGAATAATTCATAATCTTTATAAGAATTATATAAAGATTAACATAAGAGATAGAGATTCGCCTACCATTATTGTATGCGTGGTTCTCTTAATTCGTGATTCTCCCACCATTAGGGCTATTGTCCATGGTTATTTTAATACTGATTTGTCGCTTAAAAGATGAGTGAGTGAATTGGATTACAATGTTCATCACGAAAAGTGTGCTTATAATTGGTAGAATCAGAAAGGATGCTAAAGTAACGTTAACCATCGGATTTAAGATAGAAAAAGATTTGTATGCCTAATGACATGACATTATGGAATAAAATGATTATAAATATTTCATTGAAATATCTTGATAAGGTCATTCGTTTTTATAATTTATCAACACAAAATTATGTTTGTATATATTGTTTCCTATGTAAACATACACTACAAGAATAAAGCTCATACTCCGACGGGCATATTAATCGGCAGTTGGTCGGTAATAGACATTACCCACTACTTCCCGACAATCAAATATTAGTCGGCGTTTGGGTCTCGGAAATCTCGGTTTGTCGGAAGTTAATCGGTAAGTTCCGTTAACAAAATTTGTCGGAAATATTTATTGGAAAGTTATCGGAAAATTACGATAAACTTCTGAGAAATATTGACGATGATCTTCCGACAAACCAATATTTTTTAAATAAAAAAAAAATAATGAATTATAAATAAATCTCAGAATTATATTAAAATTATCAAATCTATTACAAATTAAAAATAAAAGTTCTACAAAAATAAAACTTATAATCTAATAATTGTTGAGATGGTGTAGGATGCGAAGGCCGCCGTGATGGTGGAGGTGGAGTAGCAGCAATGACCGTGGAGGTGTTTCGGAGGTGACGGTGGCAATTCAAAGAAACACAAATCTGAAAGTATTAAAATAAACAGAGAAGGGGGAAGAAGGAAAGAGCAGAAAAGGAGAAAAATNACAAAAATAAAACTTATAATCTAATAATTGTTGAGATGGTGTAGGATGCGAAGGCCGCCGTGATGGTGGAGGTGGAGTAGCAGCAATGACCGTGGAGGTGTTTCGGAGGTGACGGTGGCAATTCAAAGAAACACAAATCTGAAAGTATTAAAATAAACAGAGAAGGGGGAAGAAGGAAAGAGCAGAAAAGGAGAAAAATTAATATACTAGAACACTAACCAGGACCTAACTGGAAGAATCAATACCAATAGCAGCAAAACCTCCTCCTAATCCCAGTCCGAAATCGGAACTAAATCCCACAAACTGGCGGCAGATATCACTAAACAGAGTGATTGCAAGGAGGCCAGCCCAGCCGAATACACGAAATCGAACGAGCTCGTGAAGATATTCTTTACACCGTTGCGCAAGCGAAGATCAACTCTTTGACAGAGATTGAAGAAAAAAAATTCATAGGAGAAGATAATGAAAAAGAAAGATATGTGGACAGGAGAAAGATAGAGAGTTATATCCCTTTTTTCCTTTTTTAATCTCACAAAAAGTTTATAGCTCTGCATCCAGACCCTTCTTTTTCTACCGACACCATCTAATTTGGCCACGTGTTACAATTTTGTATCGTCTTTAAAGATATCAATGGAAATCGAACCGGGGAAAACAGAGATTTGGGATCACAACGAAATCGATTAATGTTTACAAATGACTGAAAATAGTTTACTTCCAGATTCATAACTGCTACTTGATTATAACAAAATCTGAAGATATTGTCAGTTCAAGTAAATTTGGAAACCGAGAGAACTCCGACAAACTTTTGTCAGTTTTTAACGACGCCGTACCGAGAAGCGAATTTGTAGTCGGGATTTTGATTGGCCTGAGAAAATACCGACAACATGTTCTCGGAACTTTCCGAGAAAACAAACTCCTCGCAATTTTATTTTGTTCCCGACAACTTACCGACATAAATTTACGACAAAAGAGTGAGAATATTGATTTATCGCAAAGTTCCGAGAATCTTCCGACAAGGATCATATGTTCTAGGAAATTGATCAGAAACCCGTCGTAAACTTTCCGAGGAGAGAAGTAGTCGGTAAATCTCATCGGCGTTGACGTTGATTTCTTGTAGTGNCAATTTTATTTTGTTCCCGACAACTTACCGACATAAATTTACGACAAAAGAGTGAGAATATTGATTTATCGCAAAGTTCCGAGAATCTTCCGACAAGGATCATATGTTCTAGGAAATTGATCAGAAACCCGTCGTAAACTTTCCGAGGAGAGAAGTAGTCGGTAAATCTCATCGGCGTTGACGTTGATTTCTTGTAGTGATAAATTAATATTATTAGAAAAATCTTTGGTGTGAATCTAATATTAATATCCACGTTGATTATTACTTTATGAAATCGGCTTAATAATATAAACAAGTTCTTTTAGTCACGTTCGAAAGAAGACAAGTTTGTCTTGATGTGATAGAGCCTCTCACTACGGCTCTATAAAAACAGTTCCACACACACCTCTCTTGTCTCAACAAACACTAAAGCATCATATACTCTCTCTTTCTCTCATCTCTCTCAAGAAGATCATGTCAGGCGTTTGGGTGTTCAAGAACGGAGTGATAAGGCTCGTTGAGAACCCTAACCAGTCAGCAGGCGACACACATAGCCGGAGGAAAGTGATGGTCTATTTACCGACAGGAGAAGTGATCTCATCTTACTCGACGCTCGAGCAGATCCTCCGGAGTCTTGGATGGGAGAGATACTTCGGTGGTGGCGACACAGATCTTCTCCAATTTCACAAACGCTCATCCATTGATCTCATCTCTCTCCCTAAAGATTTCACTAAGTTCAGCTCTGTTTACATGTACGATATCGTCGTCAAGAACCCTAATTACTTCCACGTCCGTGACTCCAATTAAAGCTTTTTATTTTGTGTTGTGTGTGTGTGTGTGTGTTGTTTTAGTTGTTTTTAATTGAATGTTTGTTGGGTCTTGTCTTAGTTGCAAGTGCATGTTTTATTTGCTGTCGACACTGAGAGTTGTGTAACCGTGTACGTAACTGTGCTTTAAAGAAGGTTGAGATTAATAAGAATGTTTGGTTTAGGGAGAACTCTTTCATTAAAGTGTTTAGTTTCATGAATCGTATCGGGCACTCCATTGTATTGAAAAATATGCTCGTTTGCTCAGTGTTTCGCAAATGCTTTTTCTATATATATATATCCAAACTCGAAGTCTGGGATGATATTTTTCCTAATTTACATGTAAGATATCGTTGTCAAGAATAACATAGCATTTAATCATCTGTTATATAAAAGTTAAAACATTTTCATGTGAAATGTGATCGAGTAACATAACATTTCGGCTATGTCGTATTTGAAATTACCATCCCAAACTCTTGTTCGTCTTCCGTACAACGTTGATATCAGTAGTATTAGGTATATATATATTGATGGAATATTTTTGGGACCCCATGGGGCCTGATGAAAATATTTTCGTTAATGTATCATGATTCCTGATTCTTATGAATATATTGGAGACTTGGAATGGCTTCTATCTTTGTGTTCTTCAATCTTTACTATTGATTTCTCTTAATGGATTTCCTGATATATGTTTCTCTTTTCGATTTTTTTTTTAAATAAGTTTAATTAAGTTGGAAACATATAAAGCGCAAGAACGAGGAAAAAATGAATAGGAAAAACCGAACCAAATCCGAAAAATAATTCTAATCAAAACTGATTAAATATCTGAACATGTTAAAAACTTTGGTATTTAGGGAACCAAAACCGAATCCGATGTAAACCGAAATATTTTTGATATCCGAATATATTAGTATCAGATTTATATATTAAAATATATCAGTTTTTTTGTGCAAACTAAAATATATCAGTTATTTCTAGATTTAATGGCAAAGATCAAAAATATATAAAATATTTTAAAGTTGTCCAAAATACTTGAAAAATATATAAAATAGTCAAAAGTAAATATATAAAATAACTAATCATAACTCGAAACACCAAAAATAAATATTTATTGATTCTTCATCTAAATATTTAAGACAGCCCCATTTTTCTATTAGATTTATGTAATTTGACATATACTATTCAAATTTATCTGTCTATAGATTTGAGAAATTTAAACTATATAGGAATTCTTTTTTTAATTTAAATAGGTTACGCTAAAATTCGAAATGAAGCAATAAATATCTAAATCTAACTCGAACCGAATTATAAATACCTAAATGTGGTTGAAATCTTTTACTCTAAAATCTGAAAACTAAATAGACTTGAACTGAATCCAAATGGGTGCCTGAACGTTCATCACTTTATAGCGCTATGTGTATCATTTGTTTGTTTTTTTTGGATAAAATTTCACTTATTTGTTTAGCTAGATATGCATAAGATCTGTTTGGCTTTAGCGCTAGAGAGTCAAGAGACAATACGCTAAAAACCTTTGCAGTAGTCAGATGCAGAGGAAAAGGGCTTGCAGTTTCTCCTCGGTTAGGTGGCATCTGTCTCCAATGCGTGCTGCTTCTCCTTCACAGGTGCAGATAGGACGGAAGTGTTGGGTTTGAGCTCCTCCGGCGAGAGGTCTCACCGGCGATCACTAGTAGAAAACTTTGATATAGACACGGTAATTTTCGTGACTGAGACCTTTTTCTCGTGACTATAGGATATCATAGACACGAAAAGTCAGGAAAAAAAAATGTGTCTATACGATCGTGACTAAAAGTAATCGTGATAATTCGTGACTAAAATAGTCACGTTTTGGACACAGTTTTTGTTCGTGACTAAAATTGTCACATTAAGTCATAAAACCAATCGAGTCTACTCAGTCACGTTTTTTTATTGTGACTCTACGTGACTATCTAGAAAAAATATTTAAAAAAAAATAAAAACAAAATAATAATAATTTCTATTAATTAATTACAAAAACACAAATTTTATATATATACATAATTACATATTTTTACAGAAAAAAACATACATATATATTATATGCAATCAACGCCTCCACCGCTCCGCCACCGGCTTCTCCACCTGCTCCGGATGCCATGGGTTAAGCGGGGACTCAGTCTGGTGTAGAGCCACCGGTGTAACGGTTGAAACGACGAACTGATATGCTCGCCCAGCCTTCTCCGCCGTCAGGCTTCTTATGCCTCCTCCGCCATCAAGCTTCTTCTGCCTCCTCCCTCCCCCCCCCCGGATCTGTTTTCTATCATCTTCTTGTTTTAAATCTGCATCTGGAAAAAAAAAAGAAAAAGAAAACACTGAGAATATAGAAAATAAAAATAAAAAGCAGAGAAGTGGTGAACAAGGAGGTGGAGATTGAGATAATGGTGTCGGAGGTGGTTGAGTGTTGGTTGTTGAAACAATTTTGATTCACGGAGACAGATTGAGAGATAGAGGATACGAAGAGTTGAGAGGAGAGAAAGGAAGAAAAAGATAGAAGAAAAAGTGTCTTTTTACCATAGTGCATTTTGGTCCGTTGGATTCATTTTAATCAATGGCTGTGGTTAAACAAAGCAGGATCCGAGCCCTTGTATCTGATAGGCTGTTTTTATGTTGACTAATCAGATCTTATGTATTTGATTTCCTGTTTTTTTGTCAACAACATTGATTTAATTCCTATTATAATTGATTTTTAATATATAACATATTAATGATAAAATTCCTAGTTAAAGAATTATTTTGAGAAAAATAAGATTTTTGATTTCACAATTTAAAATTTTTGATTTAAAATTTATTTTTCTTTTGATAAAAAAATATATTTTAAACTTTGTGATTGATATTTAGGTTTATAATACAGAGTATAGGGTTTATGAAATTAAGTTTAGTGTTTAATTTAAAAATGAAGTTATAGAGGTTTATATTTAAGATTTCATATTAAGTTTTAAAAATTAGTATACATTAATTGTTATACATTATAATTAAAATTAGTTAAAAGTTTAGAAGGTTAGTTTCTATACTTTAGGTATGACAGGGAATGTGATTTAATGTTTAAAGTGATTAAGATTTGAAAAATAGATTTGGAAATTTAGATCTTTTATAGATATTAATTTTAAGTATATTGTAATAACTGAAAACTTATTTTAACATTAAGGCTTAAGGTTTTTAATCTAGGGTATGGAGTATATATATATAGTATTTGGAGTTTATAATTAGGTGTATTTTAAGATTTGAGTTTAATTCTAAAAAACATTAAATCATGAGTTTAGTTTTGAAGATTTGAGATTAAAATATGAAATTATTAGTGTTTTTAGATTTGTGTGAAAATTTCAGGGTTTAATGTTCTATTTGGGGTTTAGGGTATCATATAGTCACAAAAAATTCATGACAAATTCGTGGCTATTTGCAGTCACGTTTTCATATGTGACTATTTCGTGACATATTTAGTCACGTTATTAATTTTGTGACTAGTTCGTGACATTTTTAGTCACGGTTTACACTTCGTGACAATTTCGTGAGTAACTAAAAAATAGTCACGTTTGTTAGTGTCTAGTTCGTGTCTATATGCACTTTTTCTACTAGTGGATGGCTGGTGGTGGTGCTTCAAAGAGGGTGGATTTCAGAGATTCGCCTTTGGTGTTTGCTTTCTGGGCCTTCTCAGATCTGTAGGTTCCGGTTTGGTTCCTTCCGTTTCTTGTGTTGTTTGTGTTTGTATGGCTTGGTTTCACAGGTCCTGAAGTGGTTCATCTTCGGCTTTGATATGTTCCGTTGAAGCGCTGGTGGTGACAGTGTAGAATAGAGGCAGCGATTTAGCTTTGGTGACTTCGTTACATCTGTGGGAGATGATTCTTGAGGCTATTATAGCTTGAAGATGTGATTGGAGGCACCTTCTCTAACTGCCCATAGAAGCTCCCGTGCCGCCATATGTAACTTGTTGTTTGAAGTTGATTCGTTTTTGTGTTAGTCTCTGAACAAACTGTAGGTTCTTCATGTGTTTGAGGCTTTGAGGGCGGCCTTGACTGGTGGTGCTCGTGGCAATGAGGATGAGGACTCAAGATCTTTGGATCTGTGGCAACAACACAAATGTTCGAGCTTATGCGTTTGGAATCGGTGTTTCTACATGTTGGATCTTTCAGATTACTTTGATGTGTTCTTGTTGATTGTGACCATCTTTTGATTTCTGTTGTTACTTAGTTTTAGATTTTGGTTACTCTTTTTTTTTTTTTT
>CAKOAT010101710.1:92647-128045 GCA_932364175.1 Eruca vesicaria subsp. sativa | reverse complement strand
CATATGATTTTATGATTATTTGCATATTTGTGTAACAAAACTTTACACCAATGATTTATAAATTACGTTATGATTATTTAAATTTAAGTATTTTCCATTTTACATATACACTTCCATAAATTAAAAGGAATGAAGTTATTATAGTTAATATATGCAAATCGTTATCAAATCGTATATTTTCCTTTTCTTCCATTACATGCGTGCGATATATATAAATATATAAACTATGTTACATGCGTTATATGCATCTCTAATTATTTTTCCCTAGCAAATTTCAATTGAACCTAAAGCCGCCACGTCAGTTTAATTGATATGCTAATTGATTGACAACTAAGCAAGATTACTTTTTAATTAATACAAACTTGAGGTTACATCTTTTCAAATGTTTCTCAATTAATATATAGGGGATATTGTTTTATTTGGTTTTTATTAATTTTTATGATTGACATTACATTTGAAGTTAAATTACGAATAAATTTGTTTTGAAGTTTAGATAATGGTGTTGTTTTTAAAATTTAAATAGTATTTCTTACGTTTATAGAATTGTTAGTTGTAACTTTAACTTTTTATGTTTCATTATAAATGATTTTCGTTCATACAAGGCTTTCTTTTATCATTAATCATGATATATTTAGTGTTGTCACATATATATTGTTCAATGAAAAATCTTATATGGTTGATAGACGAATTTCACAATATTATTTTGAAGGACAACAATATGGTTTGAAGAAGCTAAATACACAAATTTCATAAAATGATTGAAAATATATTGAGTTTAATCAAGTAAAAATAGTATTTTTATAACTGATAACCCGACTAGTATCCGAAACTGAAACTATTTCGGGTTCAACCGAATCTTGGACATGTTACTAAACCCGAGCCAAACCCGACTAAATCCGAACCAAATCCGACCCCAATTTTTATAATATCTGAATGGGACTAAAATTTATGAACCCAAAAACTCAAAATCCGAATGAACCTGAACCCCGATTGGAACCCCGATTGTCCAGCTCTAACAACACAAAACAAAGGGAAATGGAATTTTACTAACATAAAACAATTAGGGTATAGATTTAGGAAAATTGTAAGCACATACTGTATATAGGTCGTTTTATATTACAAGAATGGTGAGTAAAAGAAAAAGGAAATAAGCTTCATGTTCGAACAAGGAACATATGTATAAAACTTGCATAAACCTCTGCTCCTTCGGATTATTGCAACCTATCGATTTTAGGGTTAAAGGTTTTGGTTATCTTTTGTGAAAAGCAACTTAAACCCTAAAAGAAAAAAGAAAAAAAAGGATGACAAATTTTCTGATGCTTCCAGATGATTTGGTGTTTAACTGTTTAGCACGCATCTCAAAACTAGATTATCCAACTCTCTGATCAGTCTCCAAGAGATTCCGATCTCTCCTTGCCTCAACAAAGCTTTACCAGACCCGAACCCTCTTACATCGCACCGAGAGTTGTATCTATGTGTGCTTATCGCAACACTCTAACCAAACACTTTGGCTCACTCTCTGTCGTCAAACACCAAATAGATCCAAAAATATTTTAGCTAGTCCCGGTTTCATCTCCTAATCCTCCACCTTGCTCATCTTCATCCCAAGTAACCAAGTTGCAGTGGTCGGTCCTAATATCTACGTAATTGGAGGATTTAGGAATAACAGTCTTGCTGATCCTTCTTTCACTGTCATGGTTATGGACATTCATTTCTCACGAATGACATGAGGCTCCAAGCATGAACGTGGCCCGTGCATTCAACCTTGCTTGCGTCTGTGATGGAAAAATATATGTAACAGGAGGCTGCAAAGATCTTGATTCAACCAACTGGATGGAGGTTTTTGATACCAAGACACAAACCTGGGAGTTTTTGCTGATACCTAACGAGGAGATCATATGTAGAGACTCCAAATACAAAAGTGTAACCTATGAGGGAGATGTCTATGTGAAATCCAAGGAAAAAGATGTGACTTACAAGCTGCCCAAAAGTGTCAGATGGAGATCAGCAGATTTAATGATGAATATGGGATCGTGTAGGTTATCAACTCTTTGTGTGGTAGAGAACGTGTTATACCGTTGTAATGGGAAGATATATTGGTATAACTTCAACGATAGATTATGGAGAGATTTGAAAGGTTTAGATGTAGTACTATATTCTAGGTTATGTATTGATGATCATGTTAAGATGATGGGTTTTAGTGGAAATATGGCGATTTTATGGAACGAGTATGATAAGTTTTGCATGAAAAAGATTTGGTTTGCGGATATTGAGATTGAGAAAGACTTATTTGGGGAGCTTTGGGGGAGGCTCAAGTCTTTTGACGTTGTGTCTACAACCAGTGAACGATATAGCTTAGCGTATGCTCTTGCTACTACAGTTTGATTAGTCATGTGATCATGCAAACATTTAATTTCATCATTCACCGATGCAAAGACTATCATTTCACTTTGTTATGATTTTGTTTTCTTTCATTTCTTCGTTGCTTTTTTTTTGGCAATCATATGTTTTCTGTGAACTTATAATGAATATTATATTTAAAAGATGGAAACTCATATTTGTCGTGAATCATGATGAACACAAGCTAATGCAAGTGAAAAAGAGAGGATGAGAATTACAAAGTTTTCAGTTGAGAGTCTCTTAGTTAACTTAACGAGTTGAAGCTGCACTCTTATGGTGGAGCAGAGATTGCATCAACCAAGTCTCTAGCAAAACTTTAAAAAAGAGTTTCAGAAGAGAATGAGATGCCATAATGTTTGAGGCTTGAACAACATCCAACGACAGCTACTCAAACATTGTGTTTGGGTCCAAGCTATGAGGCAAAGAGTTTTCGTTTTCTTCTATAGCAAGTATAGATTTTACTCAGTTACAGCCTAATCTAGTTTTATAACATGCATAATCTTTTATCTTATGTCCAAACATATTATTGGACAGAATATTCCACGTTAAAAACACTACAAGAAAACTAAGCCTTTATTAGGAAATTTTACTAGGAAAAATCTTTCTCGAAAAATTACTAAGGCCTTACTTCGAGTTTACGAGGAAAACAAATTTCCTCGTAAGATCCTCGAAAAATTACGAGAAAACGTTTTCCTCGTAAGACCTTAGTAATTTTACGAGGAGCTTACGAGGAAAAAGTAATTTTCCTCGTAAAGCCGTAGTAAAGACTTTCCTCGTAAATGCATAGTAAAAGTTTACTACGAAATTAGGAGGAAACGTTTTATTACTACGAAATTAGGAGGAACTGGATAGGAAATATCGAATTTAAATAAAAACGTGTTTTGTACCTACTTTTCCTAGCAATTTCCTAGTAAATGCTCAGATTCAAAAATTTCTATAAATACCACCTTATGTGATTCATTTGAAACACACCCAAAAAAAATCAGCTATAGGCTTGATCAAACACAAAAAAATGTCCGGTCCGGGAAATATTTTCGAGTTGCGGCAGTGGATGTATTCACACAGAGATAATAACGGGAGGGTGACGAACGAATTTCTGGAAGGGTTAGAGACGTTTATACATCAAGCAGATTCTACACCACTCACGCAGGAAAGTGGTAAGATGTTTTGTCCTTGTCGAAAATGCTGCAATAGCAAATTAGGCCCTCGTGAAAATGTTTGGAAGCATTTAAAAATAGAGGTTTCATGCCATATTATTATATTTGGTAGCAACATGGAGAAGATGCTAGTTGTAGGAATGAAGGTAGCGGTAGTAATCAGGTTGAACCGGTTGATCATTTGCGTAATGAAGGTAGCAGTAGTTATAGCTATGATCATCACCAAGAGGAACAAATGGTAGATTGTGATAGGGTTCATGATATGGTAGGTGATGCATTTGTAACTCATGATGATGATGAAGTTGAATAACCTAACTTAGATGAAAAAAAGTTTTACGAAATGTTAGAAGCTGCAAATGAGCCAATTTACAGTGGTTGTAGAGAAGGTCTGTCTAAATTGTCGTTGGCTGCTAGAATGATGAGTATTAAAACCGATCACAATCTACCTGAAAATTGTATGGATGCATGGCAGACTTGTTTAAACAGTATTTGCCAGAAGACAATGTGTCTGCTGAATCTTATTATCAGATTCAGAAATTAGTATATAGTCTTGGGTTGCCCTCGGAGATGATAGACGTTTGCATCGACAACTGCATGATTTACTGGGGAGATGATGAGAAGTTAGAAGAATGTCGATTTTGTAAGAAGCCACGATTCAAACCGCAAGGTCGAGGGCGCAATAGGGTACCGTACCAAAGGATGTGGTACCTACCAATCACAGACAGACTGAAAAGATTGTACCAATCTGAGGAGACTGCTGGAGGGATGAGATGGCACGCCGAGCATACTCAGACGGATGGAGATATGACTCATCCATCAGATGCAAGAGCCTGGAAACATTTTAACAATGTACATCCACATTTCGCTAGCAATAGCCGGAATGTGTATCTTGGATTATGCACTGATGGTTTTAGTTCATTTGGAATGTCTGGGAGACAATATTCATTGTGGCCGGTCTTTCTTACCCCGTATAACCTGCCACCGGAGATGTGCATGCGACGAGAGTTTATATTCATGAGCATATTAATACTTGGTCCAAAACATCCAAAAAGATCTCTCGACGTTTTTCTACAACCACTGATAAAAGAGTTGAAAGATTTGTGGTCAACAGGGGTGAGGACATATGATTGTTCAACGAAAACAAACTTTACGATGCGAGCGATGCTTTTTTGTGGACCATAAGTAACTTTCCTGCATATGGTATGTTGTCTGGGTGGACTACACATGGAAGATTAGCTTGTCCTTATTGTAATGGAATGACAGATGCGTTTCAGTTGAAGCATGGTAGGAAGACTAGTTGGTTCGATTGTCACCGTCGATTTCTTCCCATCCACCACGCATACATACCGAAGAAACAAGAAATTGTTCAGGCACAAAAGGGTTGTCAGAGACACTCCTCCTCCATATTTAACTGGAGAACAAATCGAAGCGCAAATCGATTACTACTGTGCTCTAGAAATAGCTCCTCGTGATGGGAATTGGCATGTTCCCAGTAATATGCTTGATTTTTATGGTGTTCAGCACAATTGGCACAAAAAGAGTATATTTTGGGAATTGCCATATTGGAAAGATCTTCTTTTGCGCCACAACCTCGATGTGATGCATATAGAGAAGAAATTTTTTGAGAACATCATGAACACTATATTGAACGTCCTAGGGAAGACGAAAGACAACATAAAATCGAGGTTAGACTTACTCGATATCTGCTCAAGGAGTGAGCTACATATAAAAAGCAATGGGCAAGTTCCAGTTCCAATATTCAGACTGTCATCAGAAAAAAAAGTCTGCGTTGTTCAACTGAGTGGCTTCAGAAGTGAAGTTTCCTGATAGGTATGTTTCAAATCTCTCAAGATGTGTTGAGAAAGGGCAAAAGTTCTCCGGGATGAAAAGCCATGATTGTCATGTGTTCATGCAGTGACTACTTCCCTTTGCGTTTGCGGAGATACTACCGGCAAAAGTACGCGAAGCACTTGCAGGTAATTAATTAATGTAATACGATGATATGATTATACATATATATATACTAATGTGGATAATGTTTGTTTTTGTAAATATATAGGAACTGGAGCATTTTTTAGGGATCTGAGCACCCGCACTCTTAAAGTGGAAGTTGTCCAACAACTTCATGAAAACATCCCTGTCTTAATCTGCAACTTGGAGAAAATATTTCCGCCTACTTTTTTCGACGTCATGGAACACCTAGTTGTCCACCTCCCGTATGAGGCATTACTTCGTGGATCTGTGCATTATGGATGGATGTATCAGTATGAAAGGGCCATGAAAACTTTGAAAGGAAAAGCCAAAAACCTAGAAAGAGTTGAAGGTTCTATTGTTGCGGGAAGTTTGACGGAAGAAGCATCACATTTCACATCGTACTACTTTGCACCGAAAGTACGTACAAGAAAACGAGCTCCAAGAAGATATGATGATGGTGGTGTCGTGCCAACATATATGGAAGACGATGTTCCAGACATCTTTTGTCAAATTGGGCGATTGGGTGGGAAATTGAAAGAGATTTGGTGGTCGAGTGATGAAGACGTCCATAGTGCACACCTNATGGAAGACGATGTTCCAGACATCTTTTGTCAAATTGGGCGATTGGGTGGGAAATTGAAAGAGATTTGGTGGTCGAGTGATGAAGACGTCCATAGTGCACACCTTTATATTCTTCTTAATTGCGAGCATCCATTGATTGCTTATTTTGAAAGGTAAATATATAAACATACACAGTTATATATATATATATATATATATATATATACATATATATTTCAATATTAAATATATAACATAACATATATGATTTTACAGCCAATTTGTGACTCATGTCGAGGAAGCAATACCTGGTATATCGACACCTGAGTTAGACAAAAGGAAAGATCAACACTTTATCAAGTGGTTGAGGAAACATGTATTTATTATTACTTAAATTTTATGCATACATTACCACAAAGTAAGTCTAATATGTCTAGTTATATTACTTTTTGTTGCAGGTTGATTATGATGATCTTCAGTATCCCGCATGGTTTCGCGAATTACTCCAAGGTCCAGTTGCAAAGGTCACTACTTCATCGATGTATTTTACCCGAGGCTATACTTTTCATACCTATGACTATGGTAGACACCGGGCGACAAGTAATTATGGAATATGTGTGAAAGGCGAAACAGATTTCTACGGGATCTTGCAGGAGATTTATGAAGTTCAATTCCCAGATATGGGTTTGAAATGCGTTATCTTCAAGTGTGAGTGGTACGACCCCGTCGTCAACAGAGGTGTTCGGATTAACAAGAACGGTGTAGTTGACGTCAATGGTGGACGAAGGTACAACAAATTCTTATTAGACATATGTACATGCATGTTCTGAGAACTAATAGTTTCTCCGTTGTCTTAATTTTTGCAGGTACAACAAATTCGAGCCTTTCATACTAGCTTCCCAAGCAGATCAAGTTTGCTTCATTCCATACCCTCGGATTACTACAACGGGAATAAACTGGTTAGCTGTTATCAAAGTGACACCTCGAGGACGGATAATCGAGGGAGAAGAACCATCATTGCAAGAAGAAAACACCAATGAAATCGAGGAACCTGAAGCAGAAATTGATGACATCCTACTCATTGATCCGCATAATCGTGAATACGAAGATGTCCCTGATCACTCAACGGACGACGGTGTTGAGGACGAGTTTGCCGAAAATGATGATGTTTCTACGGATTATGAGAATGTATCCAAATGAATTATGTATGTTTTATAAGTTTGTTTAATCACAAAAACCAATTTCAATTAAGTATGTTTTATAAGTTTGCTTAATAAAAAAAATGAGTTGAATTACGTATGTTTTAAGCTTGTTTAATAAAAAAAAAGAATTTGGGATTTAGGTGTAGAAGAGGTTAGGAGTTTAGTTGTAGAAGAGGTTCTAAGTTAAGGAAGTTGTGGTTTGGGGTTTGAGGTTTCGAGTTTAGGGATTTACAAACCCTTTCCTCGTAAAGCCCTAGTAATAGGAAACACGGGCATAGCTATTTCATCGTAAGCATTACTAGGACTTTACGAGGAAAAAAACGCGGGCATAGCTACTTCCTCGTAAAGATTTTCCTCGTAAAGTCCTAGTAAAATTATTTCTAGGACCTTACTAGGACCTTACGAGGAAATGAAAACACGGGCATAGCTGTTTCCTCGTAAAACCCTAGTAATATTACTAGAGCTTTTCGAGGAAACAAAATTCTTTATATATACACGAGCGATCCGACTTCTCAGTCATAGTAACCTCCTCTCCATATTCTCTTAAGGTACTCTCTATTTCCTAGTTAGGTTATTAGATTAGGTGGTTAGTTTAGGGAATTTAGATTAGGTGGTTAGTTTAGGAAATTTAGATTAGGTGGTTAGTTTAGGGAATTTAGATTAGTTGGTTAGATTAGGAAATTTAGATTACGTTTGTTTAACTTTTTTACAAAATTATACAAATTTATACGAGAATTAATGTTTTCTGTTTTTAAAAAAAAAAATTAGATGGTTAGAAAGAGCAAAGTTGCTGCTGCTCAGTCCAGGAGGCCTGTAGATCAGGGGATTCATTATGCGGATCTATTCGGGCCCGGTTCGTCCTCGTCAGCTCCCGGTGGTTCACCTTCGGGAGTTCCCGAGACTCAGGGAGGTTTTACGGCATCCCGGTCTCAGCAGCCACCTCCTCAGCCTCCTCCTCCTCCTCCTCCTCCACCGGTCGGGATTCATCCTGACTTGCAGGTGTCGCCGAACGCACCATTTGCGGTGTACACGGTGGAGGATATCTTGGCTCTTCCAGGCAGAGAAGGGCTGCCAGAGTTAGATCCTCTCCGACGGCACGGCCAAAACGTATTATGGTATGTTTTAATTTTTAAATTTTTTTATTAATTAATTTTTAAAAAGTATTATGGTATATATATGTTCTAATTAATGATTTATTTTCTGTCTTTCCAGGTTTGGTCTTGACAATTCTGTCGGATCTAGCGTCACGGACTGTATCAAGGGATGCTTTCCCGATGCAGCTCCAAACTGGAAGCTGGCGGCGATCCACACCAAAAAGACGTGGTTCAAATCGTTCGCTGTAGTTTAGTAAATAAATTTAATTTATTTTTCATCATTTAAAATTATGAATATTATTGAACTAATCCGTCTTTTATTTTTTCTGGTTGCAGCAAAAATACCGTTGGTCTATTGGGATTCACCAGCGGGTGAAGTCAGAGTTCGAGACCAAGGCAAAAGCACGATTGTGCGACATGGTCTACAACTGGAAGGGCGACTTTCAGGTATAAATTTAAAAATTATAATATATATTAATTATAGTTTTAAAAATATATATTATTGACTTTANTGCGACATGGTCTACAACTGGAAGGGCGACTTTCAGGTATAAATTTAAAAATTATAATATATATTAATTATAGTTTTAAAAATATATATTATTGACTTTAATTCTAATTATTTTAAATCAGGTGAACGGTTACGAGCGCGGGAAACCCGATTGCCTCACAACCACGGTGTGGGATGGCCTCATCAGCTATTGGGCGTTGCCGGATTCGATCAGAACCTCCTATACAAACTCCGGGAACCGCATGGCCACACACGAGCATGGCAACACGAAGATACTTCACACCACGGGCCGAAAACCTCACGGGGGAGTTCGTCTAGACATGGTATTTTTTTATAAGTATTTAATTTTTACTTTATTTGAATATTCTAATATTCTAAATTAATATTTAATTTACAAAAAATTAAGGCTAAAGAGACAGAAGTTCTTCCATCTCTGAAAGACCTTTACGAGCGGACCCACCGGAGGAAGAGTGGGCAGTTTGTAGATCCTGCTTCCGAGCGGATCTACAACGAGATTGCTTCCCGAGTTGACGAGCGCCAGACCCAGCTGACTCAGCAGACTGGGGCTCCGGTCGTATTATCCACTCTTGAAGTGGATAAGATTTACGAGGAGGTAAATAATTTGTTTTAATATATTAATTTTTATTATTTATTTAAATTTTTTCTTACGTTATTAATATTTTAATTTACAGGTCGTCCCGAGGAAAAAGGGCCGTGTTATCGGGATTGGCTCGGTTAACGATGTCCCCGCAGTGATATCGGCTTATGTTCACCAACAAGCCGATGACAATGCTCAGCTGCAGACGGAATTGCAGGCGATGCAGGCTCATGTGAGTACGCTCACGGATATCCTCGACATTATGGCGGTTGGAAACCCGCAAGTGGCGGAGATGTTGCGTCAGAGACGGGAAAGCGGAGCCCTTCCATCCCAACAGCCTCCACCATCTCAGTCACAGCCGCCATCCGACATTGGAGACGATGACTTCGTGCACCAATTTCAAGATCAGCAGCATCCCTTTTAGTTTTTTAATTTTTAGTTGTATATTATGAATTTAAAAACTTATTAATTGTATATTATTTAGTTATTTATAAATATTTTTTTATTTATTCTTTATTTATCATTTGGTTTTTTAATTTTTTTTAATATATATAATTTTAAATTTATAATTATTTTTTTAAAATAGGAAAAAAGTGTTTCGAAGCAAAATCCTCGTAAAAGTTTCGAAGTAAACTCCTCGTAAACTTTCCTAGCAAATTCCTCGTAAAGTACCTACTACGAGGTTACGAGGAAATAGTTTACTATGCCCTTACGAGGAAAGTCTACGTGGAGCTTACGAGGAAACCTTTTCCACGCCTTTACGAGGAAACTTTTCCTCGTAAATTAGCTAGGAAATTACGAGGAAAATATGCTTTACGATGAACGTCTTTCGACGAAACACGTTTCCTCGTTATTTCCTAGTAAAGGGCCATTTACCAGGAAATAACGAGGAAAACCCGTCCTAGTAAAGGACGTGTTTTCTTGTAGTGAAATATAAATGAGACATTAGTAATATATAAAATAAATTTGGGTCAGTTCACTAACTGTCAATTGATTTTAAGTTTGAAACTCTAGAATTTTATCATGGTATCAGAACCGATCCATATCCTTTTTTTTTTTTTGAACACACCGGTCCATATCCTAATTCATTAATCTGGTCCGGATCATGACTTTATCATCCCATCTCATGACTTTATCATCCCATCAATTGATGGCTAGGCTCAACAATTTCCTCGAAATAGCTAAAAAGAAAAGCATTTAATTCGAGGGAGGATATTAGAGAAAATTCAACATTCAAAATATAAATAGGACATGAGTATTATATAAGAGACTTGAAAGTTAAGAAAACATATCACATATCATGTGGGAATCGCTCATACGCGTCCGTAGGTGACTTAATGGCTCCGATTGGTAATCATTACTTAATCATGGAATCAGAATAAATAGTTTATTACTAAAAATATTATTATTATATATTTAAAAAATTTAAATGACATCATCATGTAATTTACAAATAGGAAAGCATTGGTTTTGTAAAAAAAATGTGAAGTATTAGTTTTGTAAACAATCTACTAAACCTCACTTTTTCATTTAATAGAATTTTCTTTTATATTTTTGTCCGCCATAACGTAATTACGTTTTTGCGTTTTTTTTTTTCATTTGGCAAAATACTCGTGGAATTGCATTTGAAATACCGTTCCACAAGGTTACCAATCATAGCCTAGCCAATATAATATGGTGTTGAGTTATTGACAAAGGAAGTTTTAAAACTCACAAATATAGCTTCCATCAAAGTATGGCTCCAAAATGTTGCAACTTCTATTAAGTATCAACTCATAGTAAGAATGAATGAAAATACAGTTGTTGAAGAGAATAAAGTGGAATAACAATATATGTATACGGAAATTAAACCAACTATTAGTGGTTTGAATTTTCAACTGAAATGTTAAATCTTTCTACAGGTGAAAGAGGACTTTCTTCACCTGATCTTATTTTCTATTTGTTCCCAATTGTGTATAACTGTATAAGTAAAGAAAAAAAAAACATTTTTATGTACAGAGAAAACAGAACAGGATGGTGGAACTATGATGTCTCATGAAAATGGCTGTGGCTGAGATTCTGCAGAGGTTTTGCAGATAGGACACCAGTTCTTCATTCGAAGCCACTGTTGCGCACAGCTCACATGGTACATATGTTGGCAAGGCAAAGTCCCTACTTCATTTCCATCAACATACTCTTCCTACATATCATTATCATAAACCCCACCTCTGAGTTTTTTTTCTAATTAACCATTGAGAGTAGACTTAGATAAAGAGAGAGCTAGTGATACCTGGCAAATACTGCATTTCACATCATCATTTTTACTCAGGCAAACTCTGCCGGATTCATCTGTTTGATGGTGGAAAATGCTTAACTTCAAGCTTTTAAGGAGAGCTTCCTCGCTTAGAGCAGTGCTCACTGTGCCCATCTTCTCCTCCAGTGCTAATAGCTCCTGCAAGAATTTTTAATAACTTTCAGTGACTGCCTTTGACCGTTCAAACCAATAGACATAACAAGTTAAGACTAACCTCGTACGACATGTTATCAATGTCAAGCCTCATATCTCTATGCTGATCATGGAAGCCATTCAAGAACAGATTGGTCTCTAAAACAGCCAATTGCTGCAATAAGAAAAAAGAAACGTCAAAACAAAACTCTAAAAGTCAGAAAGAAACTGCTAAAACCCACCTCGTATGTAAGCTCTTCGTCTTGTTCCATCCTTTCCAAAGCCAACAATACCTGCAACATCGTGAAAAATGTATTTGAATTACTGTTATCAAGAACCATGAATAACAACGCATAGCAGTTTTATGATGAATACCTCTGCAACTCCATTAACGTCATAACGTCTGAAACCATCACGGTTCATCAAAGAGCGAGAAAGACGAGCTTCTGAGGGGCTACCAGGCATCATCAGGCTACGTAACCTGCCGTTACTACTACTGATTGGCCTACTGTAACTATGTAAAGGACTACGGGAAACTTCTGTAGATCTAGAAGGATTGAGACCAGCTCTTGTTACAGGCTGTGGTGGCGCTTGTAAAGCTGTACCCGCTCCAGAAGAACGCCCTGTTCTACTCCTAGTACTACTCGAAACAACACTGTTGTCCCTAACACTAGGCAAGTTTCTGTTCCTCCTAGATTCAGACATGGTTATGCCATTGCCATGAGGGGAACTCTGGTTCTTCACCTCAATCACTGCCTTGTTCCCTCTGCTTGAAGAGCTGCTCTCTCCATCAGAGTTTTTCTTTCTAAAAGTGTTGATTTTTCTTGTTGGGTTAGAACTGGAAGGAAGAACATCAGACTCAGGTTTGCTCCTCAAGTCTCTTAATCCAACTCTTGCGTTTTGACCACTAATACTACCAATACGAGTATCTCTGGTGACCAAACCAGGTCTCTGATGTATGCTTCTGCTAGCACCTCTGCTTGAGCTTCCTGCCTCTTTCACAACTTCTCTGATAGTGCTCTCTTTGGTCTTTCCACGTGCCGCCTCGTCATTTACACTACTGCTCTCTGAAGAATCTGTGTCCAAAAGAGAAGAGAGTTGTCTCCTACTAGTAACCTTAGAGACCTTTGTTAATCCACCACTCAACGTTCTAGAAGAACTCCCAACGGTTTCCTTTCCGTTTGAAGGAGATCTAAGCGTGGATTTTGGCTTATTATCAATGGAGACACCCTTGTGATTTGAACTTATCCTGGAACTGCAACTAACACGGCTACAGGTAGGGACAACCTTATCATCTTTCTTCTTCATATTCTCATGCAGAACAAGGCCACTTGCTCTCCGGGGCATAACCGGTGCGGCTGTTCTTTTACCTTTGAATCCATCCATTCATAAAAACACACCCCTACTCTTCTGCAATAACAAAACCAGATAACTTTGATTCCTATCTACAGATTCATTAAAAACTACAAACAAAAAGGAAAACAGAGAACATCAAGAACAACAAAATAAATAAATGAAAAGCTTACGAGAAGAGCATATAACTTGATGAAGCATAAGCATCAGGCTTCAAAAGCTTAATAAAAATGATAGTTAAAGAAACCAAAAAGAGAAGAGAGAAAAGAGGGAAGTTAAAACAAAAGGGGTCCCATTCGAAATACACGGACTTTCCATAAACATGACTATCTTCCCCGTGATTCAAGCTTCTCCATTTAAAACAACAAACAACAAAACTATAACCAAATAGGCATACCATATATACATAGAGATGATTCTCTCTCAAATAAAAATTTCAAGAATCAGTAACCACACAGACTATTTCAAACCAAAGACAAAACAAAAGTTTTGTCTTTTAAGACAAAAAGAAGAAACTTTCATCAAATTTTACATAACTAATCACTCATCGGACTTGATTTTTTTTGTGTGCATAATCAGAAATTTTAAAACTATCAATCAACAACGACAAATAAGAAAAAGATTTATTGATTTTTTTTTAATATTCTGGGGATTACCGTAGAGGAAGAAATCGAAAGAAGAGGGGGGGCGGGAGAGAACAAAACCAAACTTGTGGGAATAAAGTTTGTTCTCCCGACAGATAATCTATTCGGCGAGGAGAGGAAAGGAAACGTGGAGTGAGAGAGATGCGAAAGGCGTAATCTTCAGAGAGTCCGTAAACTTAATTAAAACTCTCTCTCTCTTTTTTTTGTGATTTAAATCGGAGAAGAAGAAGAGGCGTATCAAACGCGAAACAGCGGTCGGAAGTGATCGAAGCCGTTGGTTTTGTGTTTTGTTATAGGCCTGGGCATTTTACCCGGACCCGAAGACCCGACCCGAAACCGACCCGAAAAAACCGGGTCCGGGTAGGAACCGACCCGAGCAAATTATCCTATTGGGTCTTGTTGTGGAGGACCCGCGGGTCTTGGACCCGACCCGGACCGAACCCGAAACCCGATGGGTACCCGAATTAATAGTGTAAATTAAATAAAATGCAATGAGGGGGAGTCGAAGACGGGTTGTTTCTATAGAGAGTAAGGGGGTCAACCACTAGGAGACAACGAATTTTTGTTGTATCTCGCATAGTTTAATATATATACACATTTTAATATAGTAAAAACACAAATTTTGAATAAAATTTTGAATATTTTCGGATATATAAGTATTTTCAGATTTTTTTTATATATTTAGATATTTTTTAGGTCGAACCCGAACCGAACCCGACCCGAAACCGAACCGAATCCGAATCGATAAATTCTAATTACCCGAATGGGTCCAACTATCTAAGACCCGACCCGACCCGGATCCGGTACGACCCGAACCGAACCGAAACCGAAAATTTGAAATTACCCTATCGGGTCCTAAACTCCTAGACCCGAAAGACCCGGACCCGAAAGGACCCGACCCGAACCCGACCCGAGTACCCGAATGCCCAGGCCTATTTTGTTATGTGAAGCCTGAATCGGACGGTTTTAAATATATTACGGAGTCTAATAGTTCCAAAACGGCGCCGTTGCGAATCTCCCTTTTTGTGCATTTAATAAATGTTTTTTCTTACATGAAAAGAAGTAAATAAGGTGTTTAGGAAACATAGGATTAGATTATTATTATGGTTGTTCAAAAAAAAAAGAAGGATTAGATTATTAATCTTTATCTGAGAAACAAATAAGATTATTAACTGCTTAATGATCGCATAGATGATGTCATTTCATTGTTATTCATAACCGGCCTTCACATTTATTTAAAAAAGTTCATAAATTATTTCAGAGATGATATAAATTACATTATTTTTGATTTGGTGTCGATATCTAGATGGAAGGGTTGCTATGGGCAGCTTCATACCTAAGAGACTTGCGGATCCCCGAGATTCGGTTTGAAACGGACTGTTCGGACCTCGTGGATATGAGAATAAACCCGGAGAATTGGCCAGCCTTTGCCACAGAGATCGAGATCCTGCAGAGGCTTCAAGAGGGCTTCGACGATATGCGGCTGTCTCATATTCCCCGAAGTTTGAAAGGCCGAGCTGATGCACTAGCCAAAGAAGCAAGAAGGAAAGGAGTTGTTTTTTCCCATATAGATCAGACCAGACCAGACGGAGGTCCTCTTCGGAGAATCGACTCGTCTGTCTACCAATTGATCTAAACCAAATGGGTGGCGGACAAAAAAAAAAAAAAAAAATCTAAATGGGTCGTTTCTGATATAAAAGAAGATGTAACTATTAAAGGAAAGACGACGTGCCAGAAAGTAAATT
The DNA here is from genome assembly GCA_932364175.1 of Eruca vesicaria subsp. sativa. Lineage (NCBI taxonomy): Eukaryota > Viridiplantae > Streptophyta > Magnoliopsida > Brassicales > Brassicaceae > Eruca > Eruca vesicaria. The sequence continues at coordinate 112,381 of CAKOAT010101710.1, read as the reverse complement.
AGATCCACATCCATGATAGAACCTACACCATTATCACAAGTTTAGAAATATAAATATAATATAAATGCATGTACTAAAATAATAAATAACTGAAAACATCAAAATCAGTGGTTTGTTTGTTATAAAATAAATTAATCTTAATCGACGTTTACATTATAAAAAAGGAATAATAATGGAAGAGGGAGAAAGGTTACTGAATGGGCCCAAGTCCAAGCCGGAGCACACTGGGCCCACCTTTACTGAATAAAAAAAAATCAGGTAATCGTGAGGCGCACGCGCCATGACGACCAGACGTGAAGGGGTTATTGTTATACTTATCTGTAAAATGTCAACTTGAAGAAACAAAAGTATTTGGAATCATGCTCAAGCTGCTTTTCTACGTCATGCGTCTTTTTCTCACCGTATGTGTTGTGTGTGTTGCGTATAAATATACTTTTATGTGCATACTCCTTCGTTATCTCGTACCTAACACGGATAAGGAGAAGCATGCAAACGCATGAATTGTATATATATTTTTCATGTAAGGAAGACATTTATATGACAAAATATATAAAACTTCTTTGTGTAAACGTTGGTATATGGTAGTTAAAACCCGAAAAGAGCTATGGGTAATTACGATACAAATAATACATCTTTGGTTTCGAATTATTCCCTACCTTATATGCGGCTACATGCCACTCTTTCTACACACAATTAATTAAATGGGGTAGATAGCTAATTAGTTTGTCTCCGTTGGTGTATATGGCACCTAATTAATAAGTAATAGCTCAATTTAAAAGTGTACGTGAAAAAATGTATCCCACGAACTCTAACGATCGACTTAATTATATATAAGTTTTTCGAAAACATATAGAAACATATGAATATGTAACTCTGAATATACTTTTTTTTAAGTACCATTTTTATATATATATTCCGAAAAAGGGTTGAAGTCCAATAAAAAAGACCTCCCAACTCTGAATATACTTTTAGCTAATTATATTTATTAATATCTGAAGAGAGAATTTTAAAGCGATTTATATGATTGAATATAGTAACTAATCACTAGTATTATTTTCGTGACATATTCTTATGTTTTTTCTACATTAATAGCATGCATTTGGAACATTCCTCCATGATTAATGGACCTTCTACATTCGCTCAGTCGATCTATAATCATCTTTCCAGCTGACGGACAATATATTATTTTTTTGAAATGATCAATATCATTGTTTACTAATCTTGTAATTATCACATGACATTTCCATGCATTTTATCTTTATTCATATGGTATCACGAATCAATTCTAATAAATTATCGATTCTTTGATTATTCTAGATTAAACATATTTAACTCTAAAATTTTTTGGATGTATTCCCAAAAATATAAATGTAATTTATAGATAACTAAATCAATTATCTTAAATATTTATATACAAAAAACTGGAATGTTATAACATCAGTTAGTTTGAAATCTGGTGATCATATAACAGCGGCACTAGCACATCCCCAACTGCAATCAAATTCGAAGAACACATGAGAATTTGGTAGCTCATTGCCGTTTATGGTCTAAAGTAATTGAGTCGGGTCTTTAACCTCATGACGGAATTCTTGTTAGCCTTAGCCTTTGTGTTTCAATTTGGGCCAATTACCTCATTCTACACTTTTTTTTTTGTCAACTACCTCATTCTACACTAATTCCCTGAAATCGGACTTTTGCTTTAATCTTTAGGTTTAGAATTATAACTGTAGAAAATTTAGTTATTGAAACTTTGATTGCTAATTTAAGTTTTATAAAAAAACAAATTAATAGTTAAATTTGTAGAAGTTTTGAATAATACTTTATTTGATATTTTAAGTTATATTTTTATTAAAGAACTAAACATATATGACAAGAAAATAGTACAATATGGATCTCTAAACAAGAAAAAAATCAGTAATTAATTTTTAATAAAATTGTTACAAAATTAAAACAAAATTAAGTTATGAAGGAAAAAAATGTTTATAGAGAAAAATAAAATAAAATGAAAGTTGGTTACAGGAAAACAACACAAGAAAAAAAAGAAGAGAAACTTATAACAATGTTAGATACATTAGAATAATTTTTTTTTTGAAAAGCATGATTGGTAAAGAGATTTAAAACTTTCTAGTTTCATAATGCCTTTGGAGTTTTAACGTTAATCAGACCCCAAATTGTTGTTTTAGTTTATACTAGAAGTTGATCCACACAATAGAGTGGATGTTATTTTATATTTACATCAAATTTTGAGATTGATTATTTTTACATCAAATTTTGAGATTGGTTATTTTTTTGTCATCATCATAAATATACTCGATTAAAACTCTGCTAATCAAACAAGGGATTCAATATTGATGAAGAAAAATAGGCTGGTTGACCTCTTATTCCTTGTGCAAGATTATCTGTTGTTTTGTGTTTTGAGTTTTTAATATCTTGTTATAAATTTGTATATAGTGTTGGTATTGTATTTAATGATTTTTTTTTAAAGTATATATAGTAAGTATTTAATAAAAAACTCTGTTTTATCTTTCGAACAAAATATTTATTTTAGCTACATTTTTATATAAAATATGTGAGGATGTGATAATCAAAATAGAATAGTCTGTTAACATTTTTTGCATTTATTTTTTATGAATATGAAATTCTACAAAATTGACTAAATACATTTATGTTGTTGATATATATAGTGCATAATTCTTGGGTCTGATAATTAAGATATTTTAACTTATAAACAAGACTTTTGTCATTATAACTTTAGTACTTAAAAAACTGGACCCTTTGTAATGAAAACTAAAACATAAAAATATGTTGGACTATTTTATCAACTAAAAATGTAAAGAAAAAACACACGATTAAAAGTAGGCCTTAACCCTTTAGTTAAAGCTTTCTATTATCGTCAGCAAAATGAAAAGTTAAAACATTTCCAATTACGAAACTGGCTTAACCAATACATTAATCGGCATAAAATAATTCCTACAACACACAAATGTTTACATGTTGCCGTGAAACATAACATAACATCAATCCTATACTGAACCATTTTTGAAATTACTTTTTCCCCTTAACTAATGCATTGACCCAGATTAAAATCAATCCTAGGTCAGCCACTGGACCCTTTACTTAAACGTTTCTATTATTGTCAACAAAATGAAAAGTTAAACCTATACGAAATTGGCCTAACCAATACTTTAGTCGCCAAAAAGTAATATCACACAAATGTTTACATGTTGCCGTGAAACATAACATAACACTAATGTTACAAAAGCATTATTATGTTCAGAAAAAAATCGTCAGACTTATTCCAAAAACTAGTTATTATCCACCAAAATTTTTGAATCGGCCGGTTGCCACATTATGTTTAACATAGAATATGTTCCGTTTGGTCGACTAAATATTATTTAATTTAGTGATTGAGATGTGCAAATGAATGAGCAAGGAAATGGGACGTGGGGATGGCATGTAGATTGATGCTAGAAGCGTTCAACGATGGCTTCCATGGAAGTTGAGCAGGCCCATTTCTCTTTCTTTGTTTTAAATTAGTTTTAGTTCCTATTTCTGGTCTAGTTTAGCTTAACAAACAACTCATAACACATAAGTCGAACACGTTCATGACGTGGGTACAATTATCTTACTGACATTGAAACGGTCCAAAACCAAAAAGAGAAGACAACCGAAACAAAACACAGTTTGTGTCCTTTGTATTAATAGAAACGGCTCAAACAAAAGTCAACGGTTTTCCATAACGACAGGAATCGTTATATAATGTTTAATTTAGTTTTTTTTTTTTGTGTTTTAATTTGTTAAGAGATTGTTGGCCTCCACCATCATCACCACCCAAAGAAATTGCCGAGATTTAAGCTCTGTTTTACAAACACACAAACAATCAAATCTCATTTTATAGAAACCCTAGTTTCTTTCCAAGGAGATTAGTTTCCTTGACACACACGTCTTCTTTCTTTTCCTTCCAGAAAGCTATTTATTTGTCCTTCTTCCCTTTGATTCATATTTCTTGAGGTTATGGCAACGACGTCAAGCACGACAAAAGCAAAGGTGGACAACAATAACCTAACCAAAACAAAATCTATCGGTCGAAAACCAAAGCAACCATCTTCTGTGTCATCAGAAGATGGATCTGATCATAAACCGGAGAAGCCTTTGCCAAACTATTTGAAACCAACGATCAGTTCAAGACCTGACCCAGTCAAGTTCTTGAAGAAGGATGAGCAGGATAACCAGAAGCTTCTCCGTAGAAGATCTTTTGATCGACCACCATCTTCGTTGACTTCTGCTTCTACTCCTTCTCCACGTGTCCAAAAAACCCTCAACGTATCTCCTTCTCTGCCACGAGACAAACCCGCGGTTCCTAGAGAGAAGCCTGCCACAGCTCTGCGTTCTTCTTCTTTCCATGGAAGCAGAAGTGTTCCCAGAGGAAGCGCTCCTGTGAAATCGCCTCATGTTGCTCCAAAGAAGAGCGGGTTGAGCAGTAGTAGCAGCACTTCTTTGAAGAGCAAAAAGAAAGTTCCTGAACATGTTGCTGAAAAGAATGCACCTGAGAAAGAGATTTCCTTGGATACTGCTTCTTTGTCATCTGCTCAGGAAGATGAAGAGGAGGTTGTGAAGGTTGAGAGGGATGTACAAGTTGCTGAGGATATAGAAGAACCCAAAGAAGAAAAGGAAAAGGAAAATGAAGAGGTGGGTGTAGAGGTTGTGCATGCTGATGTTTCTGGTGAAGAGAATGAGAGTGGTGGATCAACATTGGTTGCTCCTGTTGAGGAAGACATTGTTGTTGCCAAAGAAGAGGAAGAAGAAAGAATATTGATCAATGAACATAACTCAGAAGAGAAAGTAGAGGAAGAGAAGGAACAAGAGAACAAGGTTGAACTCACTGAAGAGGTTACACCAAAGATTGATGAAGATGAGACTTTGGAGAAGGTCGATGCTGACATGAATACAAAAGAAGTTGAGAAGGTCGAAGAAGTTGAAAGTGTGGAAGAAAAAGAAGAAGTGAAAGAAGAAAAGGAAGTGAACATTGAGGAGAAGGAAAAGGATAAAGCTAAGGAAGAAGAAGTGAAAGAAGAAAAGGAAGTGAAGATGGAGGAGAAGGAGAAGGATAAAGTTAAAGAAGAAGAATCAGGAGAAGGAAAGAAGAAGGAAGTAGTGAAAGGTAAGAAGGAATCTCCATCAGCATACAACGATGTAATCGCAAGTAAGATGCAAGAGAACCCAAGGAAGAACAAAGTTTTGGCTCTTGCTGGAGCTTTTCAAACCGTTATTGATTATGAAACTGCCGCATCTAAGTGATATATATCACAAAGAGACACAACAACAACAACAACAACAACAATCAACAATGTCATCTCTTTAGCTTTGAATTGTATTTCATTTTATTTTATTTCTGTCTAATTATCATTTGCCATTGTTATAATTTTTGTGTCGTGGAATGTATGCTTTTCGAGTGAACTAAGTTATACACGAACCTAATCATATGTTTGAATGTATTGGACGCATTTGTGTATATGCGCAATGACTTGAAGACTAGCTAGCTATTTTTAACTCGGTAACTTTGTTACCAAATTTTAAAATCAACATATACCATTGTACAGATTTTAATTTTGATAAGAGTACAACAATGATATTAACACTAATCATATGATACATGTTATGCTCAAGTTTCTGTTATCAAACTCTGAAGTTTGTTTCCAAGTTAAAAGTGACTTATGCAAAAAAAAAAAAGACAAATAAAAGCTCCTCTTGTAGTGTTAACTATATGGAAGAATAAATAACCTAATAAGAGTAATAGACACTATATCCTATTCAACCCACTCTCACATTTTACCTAGATCAATTTAAGACTTAAGGATACAAGTGGTTGGTGCCTTTCCAGTGAGGAAGTGTCCCACGCACATGAGAGTTCCTATCAACTTTGACATTTTATAATAACAAAACAAGCACAAGTTGCAGGACACAAATTTAGTGAAATTAAGTTACACGTGTTTTTTCTAAAGCCCATAGCCTCTTCATCCTCTACTTGTCGAAATGAGATGAGATCATCAAACAAGTAATCGCTCTTGTGGCAACCAAAAAATAAAAATAAAAAACAAAGTAAAAATAAAAAGAAGAGATCGCAGCAATTAAATATCATTAATTCTGTAAATAATATTTTGACGGATCTAACATGTATGAAGAAGTCTTTAGTTGTTTGTATCTAAAACAATAATATAATTCAAAATGATATCAAAATTTTCATTTATATGTTTCTCTATTATAAATGTTTGAAAAGTTTTAAACGAAGAGAACTGAACCTTCACCAAGAATCTGATAAAATGGAAACATAACAGCAGTTCTAAACATTTTCTTCTCTCGTTGCTTAGAGAAAGTTTAATATTTGTTAATTGGGTGTTACGTGAAACCTAGCCAAATTATAAAAGAAATAAGGGAGATTTGCCAAAATACTCCAAAAAATCAAGAGAAAATAGTTTTTTTAGACCAAAACCATTAAGAAGTTGTCCGTTTAGTCTAATCTCATTTAGTTATTGTTCCATTAGATTAATTATTTTCTAAATGGAAATAATACTCTTAAAACAATTTAATAATTCGTAATTATAATTAGAAAATAATAATAAATTATTATTTTTAATTAAAAAATTGTATTAGAAATTAAAAAAAATAAAAAATAACAAATAAAAAAATAAAAAAAATAAAAAAATAAACAATATATTTTCGATTTGATCCGGAAAATATTTTCCAAAGATTTTCCTTTTAATAAAACGTTTTTGCCTTTGCTTTTTTTTTTAAATCGAATTTTCCTATTTTTTTTTTAAATCGAATTTTCCTTTTTTAAAGAAAAAAAATCGAATTTTCCTTTTAAAAAAAAATGGAGTTTTAAATATGATAATAGAATATTTTCTAAGATATTCTTGCTATATTTTCGGATCTAATAATATTTATCCGTAGAAATCAGATTCTACTAAACGTAGAAATGTGTAAAAAGATATGAAATCAATTTCTACGTGTATTAGAACGTTGTGCGAATTTAGATTCTGACTTCTACTTGTCTTAGATTTAAGTACGAATTTAGATTTCAACTTCTACTCTTTTTAGAACTATATGATAAGCGTGGAATGTGTATTCCAAACTATTTTAGATTCATGTTATCTCCGTAGAAAACATATTCTGCAATTCGTAGAAATAGTGAAAAAAATAGATTCTGTATTCTAATCCGTAGAATACATATTCTAATTTCGGTAGAATAGATATATGAAATTATTATTTACATATTTTTAAAACAAGAAAAAAATATCACTATATAGATATAGAGATTTCATCATTATGTACTATTTTTTTTAAAAAAAATTGCTTCATAAATCTATTTTTTTTAAAAAATTTCGAAAATACATAAAGGGCATTAAAGTCAAAATTGGTACAAAATATAATTTAGCCTAAAGGGACAATATCCAAACCTATTTGGTCTAAAAAAACAGTTTCCCCAAAAATCAAACATGTTGTCCCAATACGCCTTTTCCCTTTTTATCCTATTTTTCTCTAAAGTATCTTTAACTGAAAAAATAAATAAATTAAAATATATTATTTTAGTTTTGTTTAAATGTGAAAAAATAAAAAGATGATTTTATTGACAATATGATTGGTTCAAAATCATTTTTTTGGAAAATACGAATTTTCAAATAACTTAAAAATTTGGTCTACGATTTACAAAATGTGTATTCTGAGATTTTGATTATTACATGACTTATCTATTGATCTACTGTTTGGTAGAAAACAATTACTACGACTTCTACCTAAATTTTGAAAAACAAGAATATACTTTCTACCTTTTCTTCGTTATTGTACAAGTTTCTGAAAGTACTTTCCACCATCATCTACCAATCTTCTTCTGCTCTATTCTACGAAGAAATACCAAATTCTGCCGATATCCTTATGTTCTACTTTGGTAGAAGACATTTCTACCAAAACAGTTATAAAATTCCTAAAATCTAGGAAATTCGGTTAGAATATCTTATCTAAATCTGTACGTGTAAATAAAAGAAAAACCTCTTCTGACACCCTACCTTCTTCTCTTTTTTTATGTTTTTCAAAGAGAAAGTTTACACTAAACAATATTTTCTCTGGTTCTCCAGTAATCTTTATCTCGCTTACTATGATACATGTATTTGTAAGCTGTGGTGAATGGATATTGGGAGCCAACAATGGATGAAGCTTTTCTGTCGATGCAAAAAAATGTGGAAGACTCATTGCGTTGGAACCAAATATTACTCTCAATGAACTCAAGACAATGGTTTTGGAGGATTATGAAATCGATGAGAAAAATTACAGAGTTGTGTTAAGTTTTTGCATGCTGCGATGATGACCACGACGGCTTCTGTTATTATCTGTAATGATCGCCAAGTCAAAAAATTTGCTGCGTTTGCGAAGAAGAAAAAATCAGTTCAGTTGTGTGTGACTTTTACACCTACTCAGACGAATTAACTCAACACTGATCTGAATGAGCAGCCATGTAATTCAAGCGCTGGAAATGATGTGATTCCGATTGAGTCAAGGAATCAAATGAAACACGATATATCTGAAGCTGAAGTTTATGTTGATGATGGTGATGATGTCGACAAGACTGACAACAAATCTGAATGCAACAAAAAGATGCTTTAATTTTCTCTAATTGATGCATTAAAAAGGATCAATATTTACGAAGCAAAAGTGTTCTCAAGGCTGCTAAGGAAATATGTGCAGTGACGAACAACTTTGACTACAAGCTTTGTGAAAGGAGGAAAATACATTAGCAAATCTAAAGTCTCAAATTTTAACAACACATTGTAAGTAATATTGTTTCCCTTGAACTGATCATTGTATTGATACGTAATTATATAGTGCTTACAAGAGAGATATTCTAGGAGAATATACTGAGTACAATATCTACCGATATCTAAACTATATACAAGATACTTATCATCTTATACCCTCCCGCAGTCGAAGCGTGGACTGTGTTACGCCAAGACTGGATCGGAAGTTGGTAAACAATGAGGAAGGTAACCCTTTTGTGAAAATATCGGCGTATTGTAGAGCGGAAGGAATATGAAGAACTCGCACTAAGCCCATGTGTACCTTCTCACGAACAAAGTGAATGTCGATCTCGATGTGTTTGGTACGCTGATGTTGAACTGGGTTGGTAGAAAGATACACAGCGCTTACATTATCACAATAGACAATTGTAGCTTGTGTTATAGGGCGTCCCATTTCGAGTAGCAAATTCCGTAGAGAGCAAGACTCAGCTACTGCATTGGCAACTCCTTTATACTCAGCCTCCGCGCTTGAGCGAGAGACGGTGGGTTGTCGTTTGGCTGACCAGGAAATAAGGTTATCTCCTAAGAATAGGCAGTAACCTGAAGTTGATCGCCTTGTTGACGGACATCCAGCCCAATCGGCGTCTGAATAGGCGGTGAGTTTCATCGTTTGACCTTTGAGAAGTTGTAATCCCATCGTCTTTGTGCCTTGCAAGTAGCGGATGATGCGCTTCAATGCGAGAAGGTGGCTCTCTCTTGGATCATGCATGAACAAGCAAATCTGTTGGACGGCATAAGAAATGTCAGGACGAGTAAAAGTGAGGTATTGAAGGGCTCCGGCAAGGCTACGATATTCTGTTGGATCAGCGACTGGTTTGCCGGCATCCTCAGCTAGCTTGGACTTCATGTCTACAGGTGTTGCGCACGGTTTACATTCGGACATCTTGGCGCGATGGATGATCTCCTCAGCGTAATGAGATTGGTTAAGTAGGAGGCCTTTGTCGTTGAATTTGACAGAAACGCCGAGGAAGGATTGGATCTTGCCTAAGTCTGTCATTGGGAACTCGCTTTTGAGGACAGTGATGATCGTGTTCTTGAGGAGTTCAGTCGACGCAGTGACTAGGATGTCATCCACATAGAGAATTAAATACGCCATTAGTCCTTGTTTCCTGTAAACAAATAAACTCGCATCTGATTTGCTTTGTATAAAACCATGGTTAGTAATAAACTTCACAAATCTTGCGTTCCAAGCTCGTGGAGCTTGCTTCAACCCATATATAGCTCGTTTGAGTTTGCAGACATGATGTGGCCTATTTTTGTCCACGAAACCCGGAGGTTGGGTCATGTAAACTGTCTCATCAAGTGTACCATGGAGGAAGGCGTTTTTGACGTCTAGTTGGTTGATCTGCCAGCCGGAGTTGAGAGCAACATGTAGGACAGTACGGATGGTTACTGGTTTGACGACCGGGCTGAAAGTCTCTTCGAAGTCGACGCCATGTTCCTGCGATTTGCCATTGGCAACAAGTCGAGATTTGTGCCCTTTGAACTCGCCTTCTGCATCAAACTTATGCTTGAACAACCACATAGAATTCACAATATTAGTGTTAGGTGGACGCGGGACAAGATCAAAAGTCTCGCTTTTAACTATAGCATCGTACTCCACATTCATGGATGGATTCCAATTAGCATCAGATAAAGCTTTTTTGTAGCTAGTGGGAAGAGGAGAACGAGTTTGAGTATGAAGAGAGAAGATGTGTTTGGGTTTAGAAATACCATGTTTTGAGCGAGTGGTCATGGTATGCCTTGGTACCTCTCTTGTCTCTTGGACAATTTGAGTTGGCGCCTCAGAATGAGGTTGAGTCGCATCTTGGTGTGAGGTAGAAGGTGCAGACTCGAGAATGGCTTTAAACATCGGAGAGGGGTCGGTGTCAACATCTAAGAAGTTGTATTGTAAGTCCTTCTTGGTAGTTGGACTTATATACGGGAAACAACTTTCATCAAAATTCACATGACGCGAGATGATGATCTTCTTAGTAGTCATGTCAAAGCACCTATACCCTTTGTGATGTTGAGGATAGCCAAGAAAAATGCACTTTGAGGACCGAGGAGAAAGTTTAGAATTGTTAGAGTGATTGATGTTTGGATAGCATAAGCAACCGAAAACTTTTAAATGAGTGTAAGAGACTGGTTTTTGAAAAAGTACCGAGAAGGGGATGGCGTTGTCGATTGCTTTGGATGGTAAGATATTCAGAATATGGACCGCTGTATGAAGAGCTTCTACCCAAAAAGAAGGTGGTAGATTAGCTTGGAAAAGGAGACTGCGCACCGCATTATTGATAGTGCGTATCATCCGTTCTGATTTTCCGTTTTGCTGCGAAGTATGAGGGCAAGAAAAACGGAAGGTTATACCCTTGTCTGCGAATAGGTCATGAAACTGTGAGTTATCAAACTCCCCTCCATTGTCGCACTGCAACGACTTAATAGTCTTTCCAAACTGAGTGTTAATATAGTTGGAAAAATGAAGAAATTTCGAGAAAGTTTCATGCTTATATCGCAGAGGATAAACCCAGAGAAAGTGAGAGTACTGATCGAGAAATAGAACATAGTACTTAATACCACTTAAACTCTGAATCGGCGATGTCCATAAGTCGGAATGAATGATTTGAAAGGGTTCTGTTGCTGTCGATTTTGAAGTAGTGAAGGGAAGCTTTGTGTGTTTGGCAATTTGACAAGCAGAACATAACTGAAAAGCATCACGCTTATTATAAGATAATTTAGAAGAAGACAACAAAGAATTTAAAGTCTGCTCATTAGGATGAGCAAGTCTGCGATGCCAAATATCAAAAGAATCAGAAAGAAAAACAAAAGGCTGAGATGCTTCTTTATTGGAGAGAGGAAGAAGCGGATAGAGGTCCCCTGAGCTATCACTGCGGAGAATCGTCTTCCGTGTGTGAAGATCCTTCACAGAGAAACCAAGAGGATCAAATTCAACAGAGCAAGAATTATCTTTTGTAAAGCGACGGACAGAGATAAGATTTTTAATAACAGCAGGAGTGACAAGAACAGATTTTAAAGATAGAGGACGATATTGAGTTTGAAAAGAAACAGAGCCAGAAGAGCTAATTGGAATCTTACCCCCGTTTGCAACGGTGACTGTTTTTCCGATGTTATGTTTAAAAACAGACTTAAGATTACCTGCCGTATTGGTGAGATGAGCAGTGGCGCCAGAATCCATATACCATTGGCCATTGGTGGGATCAACAAGCGTCATCGTGTTGAAAGCTGAGGCAAAATCTGAAGTAGGCTGATAGTTCTGATTAGCAGCGTTGTTGTGTGGTCCTTGAGCAAGAAGCTGTTGCTGAGGACGCGGGCCGAGTATCCCTTGCTGAGGGTTCATTGGATGTGGAGGCTGAGACCATGGACTGAACGGCGGTTGTGGCCACATCGGGTATCCAGACTGCCAAAATGGAGTGCCCCACGAGTTGTAGGAAGGGCGCTGCTGGTTGTTGAATCTTCCTCTGCCACGGTTACGGCCTCTGGTTCCTCTGCCTTGAGAGTTGCGGTGATTGTTGAAGTTGGAAGTCTTCTGTTCCGCGTTGCCGTCAGTAACGTTGAGTACCTTAGCGGAAGAGGATGACGCGTCCTTGTGATGAGATGATTTCTTGTCTTTTCCCAACCGATCCTCTTCCAAAAGCAGCATGGATCGAGCTTGTTCAAACGTTGGGAACGGTTGTCGGTGAATGATAACGTTGATGATGTTATCATACTTGGCGCTAAGTCCGTTTAAGAGATAAGTTACCAACGTTCTTTCGGTGACCGGAGCATCAACGTTGGCCAGGAGATCAGCGATAGATTTAAGCTCTTGGCAATAGGATTGCATCGTGAGATCACCTATCTCTCGTGTGCGGAGCTTGTGATCGAGTTGAACGGCGCGAGCCTCTTTGTTATCACGGAAGAAGGTCTCAAGACGAATCCATATCTCACGAGATGTGCCTCCTGTTTTGAAAGTACTGCGTAAGAGATCTTTGGAGAGAGTGCTGTAGATCCAGAGCTTAACAACACCGTCGCGTTTTGTCCAGGCTTCATCAGCATCGTTGTTGGGAAGAAGAGTTCCGTCAAGATGTCCTGCAACATCAAAACTTTGACAATGAGTCATGAACACCTCACGCCAGGCATCATAGTTTCCATCGTCAGTGTCGAGAATAAACGGAATGTGCGTTTTGATGTTTGTAACACCATAAACACGTTCAAGAGGAGCAACGGGAGCATTGGCGGCAGCCATTGAGAAGAAAGAAAAACAGAGAGAGAAGAAGAAGAGAAGAAAAGAGAGAGGAATTTGCTCAAAAAGGTTCAGGAATCGTAACCCTCTGATACCATGTAAGTAATATTGTTTCCCTTGAACTGATCATTGTATTGATACGTAATTATATAGTGCTTACAAGAGAGATATTCTAGGAGAATATACTGAGTACAATATCTACCGATATCTAAACTATATACAAGATACTTATCATCTTATACACATACCCATGAAATAGAACAACTGAAACGAAACCTTACTCAAAATCAAATAAGGGGAAAACAACATGCAACTCGATATACTACCTTAATCGAAAAGTAGAGAGGTAGTTATGAACTTACCGTAAGCACTTGGACGAGGAGATACCGGCTGAGAGAAGGAGGATGAGAGCAGAGAAGGACGACTGGCCTGAGTCATACACCGGAGATGGAGATCGAGACAAAGGAAGCTTCACCGTCATCTCTTCACAAAAAAAAACTTTTTTTTAACATGAAAAGGAAACTAACGGGGGAGTGTGGGATGAAATCGATTTAAAGATTTTTGTGTGTTTTTATTAATTTTTATTAATTAATATTAAAAACAAAATCTTAGACCAAAACTGTATTAAAATAAAAGTGAGAAGGTATTAGGACAACATTTAGAAATGAAAGAGTAGGAGGACGAGACTGCTTTTTCGTGACCTAATTTAGCAAATTTTTCAAGAAATAAATGTCAGGTCAGTGGGAGGGAATTCAGAAATGGAAAGATCAACAGCGGAAAAGAGACTAGTTAACATACTTTACTCTCCATCCCCACAAGTTACAGACCTAGAACCAAAACATATTGGTTAAACACTAACTTGTGTGTTATTAAGAAAATGAGGTCTCAACTCTCAATAGCTTGATATCGAATCCTTCTCACCCCTACCACACATGTATGCTCACTTTTCTAGAAAATATATTCACAAAATATTGACGTTGTCTTTGTCAACTATTGACTCGTCCTTTATAAAATAAAATATAAGAAATTAGAGAATGGATAATGTGGAGACTGAAAGGACATCAAACAGATAAGCAATTAAAAGAATCAAACACTAACGTGGTTGATTACTTTTCTCCCGTCGACATAATATATATAATTAATTTCCTGAACTAAATTAAGAAACATTAATTCGTGCGAAAAATAAAAATAAAGAAAATAACTATGAACAAAGAAAAAGATAACGATTTGCATTATTGATCATCATCATCATCTTCCTCCTGGAGATCTGAGAGTGTAAAACAACTCCTAGACATGACTGCTCTGTTCTTGAACGAATGTTTCCTTGTAAAAACACCTTCTCGCTCTTCATCACTAGATGTTGATTTGTTCTCCGTGTACCCGGATTTGAGATCTTCACTATCTTCCTCGTCTTCGTTGACGGGGAAAAGAGGCATAGACTTAGGGTTTTGCCATGAGTAAAACGATCTTCTTGCTAATTTGTTGCAGATCTGTAACCTTCTTCGTTTATTCAATGCATTCTCTTGCTTTGGTACTTCTTTTACACTCCCAATCTCTCCTAAATTCCCAAACGATTTTGATTTCCCTTTGTAGTGATTCGATAACCCTCTTCTGAAATTAAAGAACCCTAATTAATTATTCCTTGCTCATCAAGATTCCATTTTTTTTGTAAAGGAAAAAAAAAAGAGAAACTTACTTGGTGAGGAGAGAATCTTCTAGAGAGCTCATTGAACCTAATCCTCGAAGCCCTAGCTCTTCGTCGTTGTCTTCTTCGCTGTCTCCGGGACTTCCGATCGATGATGAACTTTCCGACGAGTAATCCACCGTCCGGCCTGACCAGATTCCGTTTTCCTCATCGTTCACCGTGAAACCGGAAGAGGAAGAAGCCTTCTCCATCGCCTGTAGATCGTTACCGTATTCCGAGACTTCGATTGAGAAAGTAGGTCCTCTTGGCATCACCTCCATCGCCTTATCTTCCAGAACACAAAGGCACAAACCAAAAATCTATTGCCGATTTGGTCGGGAAAAAAAACACGGTTTTAAAGATCTTCACTTCTGGGTCCGGTCTTCAAATCACAGAATAGTAGAAATCGCCATGGCAGAAGAGAGATAAATGGAGTGAAGGGATAAGTTTTTTTTATAAATTTAATTGAAGGAAGACGATAAAAGGACGATAACTGGATAAAATATATATATATGCGTATGCGTGATTTCGGAGACAAACTACTATAAACTAATGTCTTTTCTTGTCCTTTTTAGTTATGATATCTGTATTTTTAGTATTTAAAACATTTGAAAGTTTATTCAGAAGATAAAAATTGGGGAATTTTATAATTTTCCTGCACAATGTAAGTATATTTTAGGGTTGCATAATGTAAGTAGTTCAATTTGGTCACAACTCAACTAAGGAATGGGTTTTATATCCAATGGAACCTTCGATTATTTAGGGTTTTGAAAAAAGTACTATAGAATGGTTGAGTTGGTCAACTAAGATAAAAGGAAAGGAATATTCCTTTCGAAATACTTGAAGAATATGTACTACCTAATATCAAATCTAATGGGAGGATAAGTACACAGTAGTTTTTAGTTTAAACATTTTTCTTCTTCTTTTCCAGTTTAGAATTATCATATTTTTGTTGCAATTTATTTTTATATACAAGTAAATAGATACAGTAGTAATGATGATTAAATACAAAAATTAATTAAAGGTTAGAAGAAAAACTTAAAAGTCATAGGTCAAAGCAGGGGGGCCAATGGGATAAGGTTGAGGTCTAGAGAAACAACATATAATCTTCCCTATTAATCTAATCTATCTCTTTCTTAATTTTTAATCTTAGCATTTGCTCTTGTTAGTGGCAGAGAATCACCCTCAGTTGTCCACACCTTACCTCTCTCTCACATTTATTATCGATTTTATTTTCAATACTTTTGTGTCTTATACTTTTAAATTTGGGAATCAAATGTTATTTTCTCTTTTTGATTATTAACGCGATAAAAAAGAGGTGTATTGGTTTGGTTGGCTAAACTTTATAGAAAGCTTAATTATCATGCTTCCACCCACAATCTCATATTCTAAAACAGTACAAAGTTTAATTCAGACACGAGTTTTTTTGGCTTTTTCCCATATATATATACTTGATCTATTAATTATATGAAACACGTTCCTTTCACGAAGGATCTTAATTAAGGTTTGCAGATCAATTGATTGAAAGTTTAGTTCTATGTTATGACCAAATTAAACTATAGATCAAACTAAACCAACAATGTCGTTATACATTTGTAGCATACTACCATTATATTTTTCCTCTTGTGACGACAAGCACACTATGGTTCTCAAACCCAATACACCAAATAATAATACAACAGCAGTAATATGTGGAAGTAAGAATTAAAATAAAGTAAGAAAAGAAAATAAATGGGCAAATCGCATAAAAAACCTTCAAGGTGGCAACCACTTACAGTTTAAACTCTGGCTTACTTGTACATCAAGTTAAAAATGTGACCGGTACTGTTCAAAAGCGATGACGTGTTAGGTTTCTTTTTAAAAAAAAAAAATTACGAAAAAATAAATATAAAAATACAGAAAATATAAAAATTCATTAAAAATTCTTTAAAAATTGAAAAAAATCAGAAAAAATCAAAAAAATCAGAAAAAACATAAACATTAAAAAATCACAAAATAATTAAAATATTTTATTAATAAATATTAAAAATAAGAAAAACTTAAAAGAAATTATAAAAAATCCCAAAATAAGAAAATTCAAAAAAATTTAAATAAAACAAAAATGAAATTTAAATAAAATTAATATAAGAATAATAGATAAAATAAATATAATTTCAAGAATAAATAATTTTATTTGTTTTATAAAAAACGAAACACTATATTTTTTTTTTTTAAAAAAGAATCATTATCTTCAAATGATTCTCGTGAACCAAATCAAAGCAAACAAATTAAATTCCAAGGATTTTTATGCGATTTTCCCAATAATCTAATTATCTTCAAATGATTCTTGTGAACCAAATCAAAGCAACAAATTAAATTCTAAGACTTTTAGCACCTAGACTTTCACCTGCATAAGTTTTTTTTTAAAATTATATTGTTATTTGTTTTTCGTGTCACTATTATATATTATATATATGTCATCGTATAATTGAATGTATATGATATATACCATCAAATGATTCTTGTGAACCAAATCAAAGGAAACAAGTTAAAATCCAAATCTTTTAGCAGTTATTAAAATACCCTATATTAATCTAGTTATAAAATCCGAAAACCTTGACTAATAAGCAACAAAATGAGAACAAAATGACTTGTAATTTAATTTGTTTGCTTTGATTTGGTTCACGAGAATCATTTGAAGATAATGATTCTTTTTTAAAAAAAAAATCTAGTGTTTTCTCGTTTTTTTATAAAACAAATAAAATTATTTATTCTTGAAATTATATTTATTTTATCTATTATTCTTATATTAATTTTATTTAAATTTCATTTTTTTCTTTACAATTTTTTGAATTTTCTTATTTGGGATTTTTTTATAATTTCTTTTAATTTTTTTTTATTTTTAATATTTTATGAATAAAATATTTTAATTATTTTGTGATTTTTTAATGTTTATGATTTTTCTGATTTTTCTGATTTTTTTCAATTTTTAATGAATTTTTAATGATTTTTTAATGAATTTTTATATTTTCAGTATTTTTATATTTATTTTTTCTAAAAATATTTATTTTTTTTAAAAAAGACTGACACGTCATCGCTTTTGAACAGTACCGGTCACATTTTTAACTTGATGTACAAGTAAGTCAGATTGGAGGTTTAATATGCTAAATTTGCCAACTTGAGTGTTTAAAGTGCTTGTAAAATACTCTCAAGGTTTAAAGTGTAAATGGTTGCCACCTTGAAGATTTTTTATGCGATTTTCCCGAAAATAAATAGTGACCTTTGTGTATCGAGCCATATAGTGAGGCAAAGTTCCGAAGCTAACCATTATAGTTGTGGCCTCGGGTGTGATGGATTATGTGTTAGTCAAAAGGGGTATCATTTTACTTAGCCTACTAGTCTAACCATTTTTTTTTTTTTTTTTTTTTTTTGACATCAAATAAACCACAGACTCATCTAGACTCTGTAAACCAAGCTGGCAGCCCGGTATCCATGTGAACAACGAAAGACGATTGTTTCCTTGCACTCCGTGCTAGACTGTCCGCCCTTGAATTCAAAGTTCTTGATACATGGATAATTGTTGAGCTGTTGAAACTCCTTCGAAGCGNTATCCATGTGAACAACGAAAGACGATTGTTTCCTTGCACTCCGTGCTAGACTGTCCGCCCTTGAATTCAAAGTTCTTGATACATGGATAATTGTTGAGCTGTTGAAACTCCTTCGAAGCGTCGTGATATCCTCCAAATAGCTTGCAAAAGCTGGCCATTCGTCTGGTTCCGAAACCATCTTCACCAATTGAGAACAATCCTGACATTTCGTGCTCCATAACCATAAATTCTATAAAATTGCTATAGAGAACTTTCCGAGAAGTATGAGAGTGCAAAAGACGCTAATCGTAGGAAACGAATATTCTGTATTTTATCTATTACTAGTGGTATTCCGGCGCTACGCGCCGGGTTCTTATTTTTTTATTTTTACATAAATTTAAAATTTATTTTATTGTTTTAGTTAAAAAAAATTACAATTTATTTTATGGTCTTGGTAATAAAAATGTTCATAAGTGATTGAAATTTAAACATAAATAAAATTGATGATTTATTAAGAGAAGATACTTATAAAGTTATAACGAAATTGAGAACCAATCACATCAACCAAGCTCATAATTTTCTAGTGGTATTCCATCGCGTAGCACCGGATTCGTTTGTTTTATTCTCTAATGAGTTCAAAATTCTTTTTTTATCTATTTAATAATGGTTAGTGATGGTAGTGTATTATTTTGTTTTGAATTTGTTGAGGTAAAAAGTAATATAATAAGTGGTTTCACTTATCGCTTTTTTTTAAAAAAAAAATAGTATAAATTGATGATAGTTGAACCAAAGTAAATTTAGGTAAACTTAAAACATAAAAAAAAATTGACGTTCCAAAAGGAAAACATTTAAATGCATGTGTTTGTTTTGTGATTATATTGTTTGAATGAAGATAATAAATTATTTTATATAAGTAAGAAGCAAAAGAGAAAAGTGTAGCTGATAAAACTTTTCTTAGTTGGGACTTCATATGATCACGGAATCAAACATTATTTTCATACTTGGTATACAAAGGGTGATACGACTTTGAGTTCTGATGTTTGGCTTCTAGAGCTGCCCTCTCCACTTAACTTTGCTTCTGGTTTATCATTATGGTTCAAAGCAAATAAAAAAAGGAATAAGATAATATTTACTCCACTACATATCAGCGTAGCTAGTAAAGAACGACAAACAAACCGGAGAAGCGTATGGTACTCGTCATGTCTTAAGGGTAATAAATATCTATGGAGAAAGTTAACCCATGACTAATATAGTTTTCTCTGAGTGTAAAATTCTATACAAATTGTATTCCACTGGAAAGAGCTTCAGCCCCTCACCTTAGCGCTCCAGTCTCCAACTACTTTGCTCTCTTTTCCCCAACCAGTTAATATGCTACCAAAAAAATAAAAGGTTAGACAAAATTATTCGTTAGTTTGG
>CAKOAT010101710.1:41903-78049 GCA_932364175.1 Eruca vesicaria subsp. sativa | reverse complement strand
TTTGTTTAGAAAGTGAAATAAGTGGTTGAAATTTCATAAACACAAGCTTAAAGAGCTCATCAATGGTGGTTTTGGGTGGTTGCAAATATTGATGACAATGGCATTATGGTAAATAAGGAGAAATGTTTAGGGTGTAATAGGTTTTTTATAATTTTCGAAAATAAAATCAGATTTAAAAATAATGGCAATTTGGTAAATAAGTGGAAACATGAGGAGAGTTTAGGTTTTTTAAGAGTGAATAGTAATGGACAAAAAAAAAGAGGTTGGTTTTGTGTTTGACTTGAAATTTTAGGTTGGTTTTGCAAAAACCCCTAAAATTATTGCTATAATTTGATAATAACCGTTAATAATTATTCTGAATATAGTGAAAAATATTTATTAAAATTAATGAATAAATCTGAAATCATAGTAAATATAACAAATAATCTTCTACAAAACTAATAAAACATAACAAATAAGTAAAATATCCTAAAATCACACAGAACATGACAAGTAAACTAAATTACTAGCACTAAAGTATAGATGTCAAGTAAAAGATGGATTTTTAATTATAACGAAAATAATTTAATTATTTGGACTCACAGACTCATAACTTTTGATTGGTAAGCTAGTGTTAATGAAATTCATATCACTATATAACTCTTATTTAACATAAAAAGAAGAAAACACATTTTTTAAATAATAAATAAAAATATCATACGGATTAATATTATCAAAGTAAACATAAGATGAAAAAGCTATAAAATTATTTCTAAAATTTGATAGTAACCGTTAATAATTATCTTGAAATATAATGAAAATATTCATTAAATAATCACTATATCTGTTTAGAACTACTAGTACAACAATTATTTCTTAAAACTATTGACTAAAACTAAAATCATAGAAAATATGAAAATAAGTTTTAAAAACTAATAAAAACATAACAAATAAACAAAATAACATGACAAAAAATAAAATATCCTAAAATCATAGAAAACATGACGATTAAGCCAAATCATTTCTCAAATAATAGTATATATTTCTTTGAATACTTAATATTTTCTTGGGTTAATTAATATGCATGGCTATAAATTAGACTGAATAAAATAATTGGCAGTAACATTTTGATAATTAACACTTAAAATTTTAGTAGAAATGTTGCTTCTGAGGCTTGCTTATTTTTTTCAATGTGAATAAAATTGGGCGTGTTTAGTAAAAACAAAGATGTATCTATGATTTTTATATATAGTAATGATTTTAATAGAAGTTTATGGTTATAGGTATTTTTCAATAGTACAAATTATTTGTGTTAAAGTATCGACGATGCAGATGAGACACTGTTAATAAGCAACATACTATATCACACAAATAATAACAGAAGAATAACAAGCCTTTCTACAGTGTCCACATTGGCAAGAAAATTTAGACCAATCACTCCATTATATTGTTCCATGTCAGCGTTCTTCAGTCAAACCAAAAGACGAAATCGTTCCTCCGTTTGATGCCATTCCGATTTCTCATTCTTAACCGTTTATATCAACCAAACCCTAATTTTTTTTCTACATCCAAGATCCAAACTTTACACACACAAAAGTCAGATAAAAAGAGATTAAGAGTAAACCTGAAGATTGTGAGACTTTACATAGGTCCAAATCTCTTTGACGGTGTCAGTGCGTGTGGTTTCACCGGTACCAAAGAAACTGAGCGAGAGCTGGAGAGACAGTCGTAGACTTGAAGATCCCAGTATTCCTCGGCGTCTTCTTCACCAGAGCGTCTGAATTTGACTGTGGATTAGGTTTCGCCTTCGATTTCGCTGCCAACTTCTTGGTTCCTCAGGCGGTGACAAGAGCAAAAAGCGATCTGCATCCCCTGAAAACCCTAGCTGCCACAAAAGGCATCTCTCGCTAATTTCTTTGGGTTTCTCTCGCGATCTGCATCCTCTTGGACTCCTCTCTCTCTGCTCTCTTTATATAATCCAGATGCAAGCTATGAAAAGGCTATGCCGTAAATATGCTCCACTGAATGCGGCTGGCTTTAATTGAGACAACAAAGTAGGAGTATTACAAGCAAACTCGTTCTGGACCAGACTTTGGAAATCTTTTCTCAACAGGTGTTGCTCATCCCTCAAAGAAGTTGGGTCCAAAAGTGATTTATAACATAAAAGTGTTTGTATTTTTTTCATGTCATATGCAAGGTGATGTTAATTTTCTTTGACTTTGAATGGTGATGCCGATTTCCGAGTTTGCATGGACCAACATGCACGCCTTTCTTATTTTCACCTCTGCACTTATTGAGATTCCTTCTTTTTTTTTCCAGCAGTTTAGCTTTTACTAGCTTTGCTAATGGTTTTATTGTCCATTCAAAATATTTTTCATTTCAGCTATGTGATTCATGTGGCATGTTATTTAGAGAATTGGCCAGATTTGTATTAAAAAGATGCATCTACAGGCACAAGGGTCTGATGGACTCCCTAATACTAAGTTGCTT
Organism: Eruca vesicaria subsp. sativa; assembly: GCA_932364175.1. Taxonomy (NCBI): domain Eukaryota; kingdom Viridiplantae; phylum Streptophyta; class Magnoliopsida; order Brassicales; family Brassicaceae; genus Eruca; species Eruca vesicaria. The sequence continues at coordinate 75,580 of CAKOAT010101710.1, read as the reverse complement.
ATTACATTGACTCAAGTTCCTCAACTTTGCACTGATTATAGTATTATCCAGTCTTTTGTTTTTGCCATCTTTCATCACTCACTTTCTCTCTCTGTTTTCACAGCTTGCTCAACAAAAGGGAAAATGCAGTTGAAGTGTTGTAAATGCATTTCTAGTGGTATATTGAAGGTACTTATTCATCATGACCACGACTAAGTCTTCTTAGTGAGTTCCTCTGTTTTCTAGATCCGAGAAGTTCTGATTTTTTTTTCAATCTTTGTTCTTTGGTTGAGTCTATTGTTTCAGAAGTTGTGTGTGAAACACACCTCTTTCTTTGTTGTAGTCTATTCTCATACTTTTTTTTTGTTTCTGTATATATATAGATACAAACATGTATGAGTCAGGGCATAACAAATTCTTGATGTTTCACTTCAGGTCAGAATCTCTATTTCGAGTGGAATATGTTAAATGGGTATCATTCTAATGTCCATTCGCCGAGCAAGATGATGTAGAGGCTGCTCTAGACTCCTGGTTAAGAGATCTGCCAGTTTCAACAACAAAACTTTAGAGCCCACGATCTTGAAGTCTATGGGAATTTGTGGTAAAATGGTTGTTGAGAAATCTATTCGCTTCAAATGGATGCAACCAGAGATAATGATCTCGCTTTGAGTTACACACTCTCTGGATTGTTAGATAAATCTCAGTTCTTGATCCAAGGAACCCCAAACATGAAGCTGCTATTAAGTTACATAAATTTTACAAAAGATTTTGTACCAGGTGAAAGCTCGCAGGCTATGCAGTGCTCTTGGAAGAAAGCTGTTAATGTTTTAAATGTATCATTCTTTGATATTGAGTAACATGCAACCGTAATTCCAGGTGGGGTTTAGAGCTTGGACAAGAGCATACAAAGTTTATAAAGGTTTGTGGCCTTTGCCATCGGTATAGACATAATCTTCATGTTAACTACAAGTTGCTCCACTGCCAGAGTAGAGACTTTTCTACTGCTAATTACTTTTCAAAAGGTTTGTGCCAACACAAAAAAAATAACCTTTGATGTGTGTTTGATTGAAATGTTACTTGTTTGATATTGGCAAGGGAAAAGAAGTAAAACTTGGAGAGAAGTGTCTTGATTGAAACTTCAGCAACAATAGATTAAGTATACAATGCATTAAGTATCTTGGTCTGGTTAGTATCTATTTCTTTTTGTTTTCATGATTATGCTTTGTGTATATGGAAAGGCAAGCTTTTGAGGTTTTTTTGAAAGGCAGGAAATTCTTCTACAATAACAAGAAATGCTTCAAACTTTTTCTTACGAAAGATAGTGTTTCACAAGAATTTTGGTGCTCAGCACATCAAGAACTGAGATATGTTGGGAAGAAAGGTATGTTTCAACATTCAAGCTTCTTAGCTGGAGCTATTGTTGCTACATGAAAATTTGTTGCTTGGAATGGTGTTCTTAAGGCTGTTTAGCCATGGTACATGCTTGGTACGAATTTTTAATTTTAGTATAGTAAATCATATAAAGAAATAGATTGAATTTTTCACTCGTATTATGAATATTGTTATATACCAATAAAAAGATTGTGAAAAGTTAATTTCAAAAAGCTTCAGAAAATAACAGTATTACAAAGTTTTTAAAAGTAATATATAAGAAAAGTTGCACAATATCTTATGCAAAATATTTTTTGAGAATATTTTTTAAGAAGACATGAACAATTAATATGAAATTTATTAAAATACAAAACTAACAACAAAATATGTATTTGTAATATAAAATCTGGCACGTATCATCGAAAAAAATCATATATAGTCAGATAAATAAGTATTTAGATTATAAATAAATAAGTGTTTTCGAAATTTAAATTTTAAGTTTCAATCATTTAAATTCACTAGAAAGTATATTTTAATAAATAATTATTATTTAAGTATTATATATTAATTTTTTTTTCGAACTCGTAGCCTAGGAAAACTTCTAGTTATTTTATAAATCCAAACTTTTTGATCTAATAAAGCCATTTCTCAAAGAAAACTGTTTGATCTAATATAAAGACAATTTAAAAGTTTGAGAAAACATACCATTATGAGCATGTAATGAAAATATGATATAAAAATGTAAATTGGAGAAAAAAAATATAAAAGTGACTTATTCGAAGTACAAGGGTTATGATACAAGGGACAAAGGGAAGTTGATGTTCAGTGAACATTAATTGAAAGGAACAGATCGATTCTTCTCGATACTATGATGTTGACTCCCCACCCGATCTTTCTATATATCCATTGACTACAAAAAAATAAATATTTATATCCTTAATTGGTGGAAACAAAACAGACGTGTGTATAGATGATTATGAATTTGGTGGAAACAAAACTAGAAAGAAACTGATATTCTACTTAATCACCATAACAACACTTCGCAAACATTAACCACAAAAAAGAAAGAAAGAAAGAAAGAATCTAGCGGCGAACATCACAAACCATGATATACATAACGTTTTCTCTGGTTGAAGATAATACCACTTATACTTCAAAAACGATCACCTTATATAAACTGATAAAAATAATAAATGGTTTTAAAAAAGAAAATTAATATAGATAAACTAGGGTTGACCCGCCCTACGGGCGGGAAATTATAATAGAAACTATTTTATATGAATATATATATATATATATATATATAATTTTTAAGACGTACAAAAATCAGTGTAGATTGAAAACCGTATTTTGATATCATAAAGGAAAAAATAATGTTTAGAATTCTGAGATCATATTGTTATTTTTAATAAACATGTATTGCTATATTCATTATTTATTTCGGTGGTATTTGTTTTTAGTTTTAGTTCTATTGTTTGGTTATATGTGTTAATTATAAAATCTTATGGAATCGTTTTTTGCACATAAGGAGATTGGATCTTAGAGCTGTTGTATTTAGCTAAATTTATAAAACAGTATTTAAAATGGTTCGAAACAGAGCAGTGTTCAGTTTTGATTTATGCTGCTAATCTAATAAACACAGACGGTGGTAAAACGGAAGACAACTGAGAGAGAATAGAGACGCTGGCGTTCAAAAATTTGACTCCATATTTCTTAAACGCTGACGCTATTAATCTCAGCGTCCCACTGGCGTTCGCAAGTCTGTTACATCTAAAACTTTAAATTGATGATGCGACTAAATCCAGCCAATATTTCTTCAATTCCATGCTTTAATTAGATTGTTGACGCTAGTATCATTGTTTGCTAGCCGAACAGGGCTATCGTAGCCATGTGTCCGTGTTGTTTTAAGAGGTTATTTGTACAATAATAAAAAAAAAATCAGTTTTGTAGAAAGAGATAGGAAAAGAAAGAAGGTGAGATAACATATTTTTTTTGTAGTTAGTTAATTTGTGTTTTTTAGTTATTGAGCCTAATTTCCCTTGTTTTAATTTTTAATTACTCTTATTTTCTTGCAATAGGTTGGGGTTTTCTTGTTGCTTAACCTACTATATATATTTATTTTACATTTTATTCACTATGTTTGTGTACTTAACAACGATTTAGGGTGTGGTTTGTCAATTGTTCTTTGACGGAGTGTTAGTAACTAATAACTTTTGCATATTTGAGTTTGATAATAAATTGTTTCAAAAACTTGCAACTAACGAAATCTATGGATTTTTAATGAACATAGAATTGTAAGATGACTTTGGAGAAGATGACGTGAAAAGTAATAGTTTGAGAACTCAGACCTTGGGTATTTCAAAAAAAAAGAGAGAACTCAGACCTTGTTACTTGCTAGAACTCTTGTTTAGCTACTTGGTTGTCTTTCTTTTGATGTTCGGCGAGAAGTTTTTGTTTTGTTTTGGGCTTTGTAGTTAAGCCGAGAAGCTATTAGGTCCGCAAACTTGAATTTTTTTAAAATTTTTTGCATTAAACAAAGTAAAAGAGTTGGTCTATCCGAAGTTTGGACACTACAACCTTGGGGACTTTCAAACTCCTCATTTCGCTGCGGAAGTACATGTGCATGTGCATTAAGGTGATTGTGACCTGCAGAATGGAACTACGCTTTAGGAAACGCAGCCAAACGGTGTGAGAAACAACTTTAGCTAGTTTTGCATCTTTTCCGAGGTGAGCTGTATCCAAACACGTTACTTAAAGGTTTTCGATCATAGAAACTTTATATACAAAGTGTACTTAAATCCAGAGAATAGGAGCATGATTCTAAACCTGCAACTTGTCCATTTTCTAATGTTGTGGTAAAGGGGTTATAGTATATTGATCTTTTAACCATGGTCTTTTGCTCCATAGCCTTTGAAACATTAAAACATGGAGAACACATAGAATCTTAGCTAAAGTGTTCGTGTATGTGTTTACTGAAGATGTGTTCAATACCTCCCTCTATCTTCGCAAGCCGTGAAGGTCCTGCTTATACACTCATGAATTGTTGCTCTTGTCGTGTAATTACTCTTTGTGGAAGGGTTGTCCGGTGTTAATTCTCTTCCCTTTTCTTTTTGTTCACAATCTCAAACAAAAGACTGTCCTGTGTTTGATGCCAGACGTTGTTTGAGTTGATGTTCTCAGCTCTAATCTGGGTGATGACTCTTGACATTAGTAACTGTTCTGATTTCTCATGAAGGTGATTTGCAACGTAATCAAATACACTCACACACACCGTAGCCCCTGCAGAGTTGTAACAATTTATAATTAGACAAACTCCAATTGACTAACCCAAAAAAAAAAAAATACAAACTTAAAACTTTGAAACCAAAGAATTCGGCCACACCATACCCGTGAAGTTGGATTATAACCATTACACGACTGATGCTCATCTGCATGATTTATTTTAAACAAATGGTGACTTGGGATGCAATAATTTCCAACCCAAAAAGCTACATCTTAATAAAAACATGAGAAGAATGGAAAACCCGGCAAACATGAACTGCTCAGTCGGGATGAAGGCTGTTGTTTCAGCAAGCTCGACAAACATGGTCTGGTCATCAAAGCGAATAGAACCTGGTGAGGCCAACAATTGGACGTGGCTATTGCTCCTTACAACATCAAATATGTTCAGCTCATACACCCTTTGAACCAACGTCGACTGATAACTAAAAAGCGATTATCAGGTGGTTACTTTCGGAAAATGAATCACTAATACACAAAGATTAACAAATTAATTTACAGGATAGTTACCTTTTCATCGAGGAAAACCTAGTTCACACCCATGAGCTCTCTACCCTTTTCACATTCGTAGCTTCCCAAAACCTAAGAAGGATGGCCTTATTGCAGTGACGAACCTTCAGATCTGATAATTGGATCTTAGTGATCGCCATTCCTGGATATTTTGCAGGACTATGATTTTAGAAGATTGTGAATTCACTCCAGAATCTAGACAACATATATATAGTGCAATCATTTGATAGGGGAGGCGAAAATTATGCATTGAAGAACACGTAGTGGAGTGAATTGATGCCACCATCATCACTATGTGTTACTCTGTCAAACTAATTGCAGAGGAACGGATCCGTCCATGGTCACGCTTGGTTTCAGAAATAGAACAAAAAACTCAAATTATTAGTGGGCTTAAAGTATTAGGTTAGGAGCCCATGAAAAAACCAACATAAACAAAGCTTGCAATCACCTTTCTTAAAAGACACGTGTCACCTTTTAGTAGAACTATTTAGTGACGTGGATGAACAAGAGTGAATCAACTCTTCTTTATATAAATAGATTGTAGCGAAAATATCAAGGACCGGGTGCCTATTTTTTTTTTTTGTCAAACCGGGTGCCTATTTAAACTTCTTAACTTATTACAAAAAATCTAGCAACAGAACAATCAATATATATGACGAAAACTACGTAACCATATTAAATAGCCAGAGATTAATGATGATGTACCAACGGATATATATGAAAAAACATGAGGTTTATCGCAATATACAGTTTACCTATATAGATTTGCCATTTTAGCGATAAGTAAATACTCCATTTATTTTATTATAAGTGCCATTTTAGAGTTGTACACATGAATTAAAAAATAGTTATTTTACATCACTGCTATTTGATACAGTTGAACACTTAAAGAGAAACAAAAATTGTTGAACCCTATTAACAATAAACAGAGCTAAGAAACAAGAAAAATTGGCCATGTCTTTATGTAACAATTTACTGTAAGCTTTGACATTTACAAAGAATCGTTGGCATTCAAAATTCCTACTATGAAATAACTCGTTCATAAATTTAGAGAGAAAAAAACACTTTGGTTAAATGAAAACTACGTCTGCTAAGCCCAGTTTATGAGTAAGCCCAATTGTTATTAAAAGATAAAAAGAACCCAATACATGACAAGCCCAATTATAGTTGGAAATGAAGTAAACCGAACAAGGGTGAGCCGGTTTCTCGTACCAAACGTTTTTGTTGATCCATTCGTCGAGTTAGGGTTTCCAAGGCGAATCACTGATGATGTCTCTCGCACTCGAAACTCTGTTCCAGATGAAGTGACTCGGGACAAGAATCACAGGAAGAGTTTGTTACGTCAACGTTTACAATCGTACGTGTTTACTCTTTTAGGCACTCTTCATTACTTTCGGAGCTTTCTTTCAATCATGGCTTAAACCATTATAACATTGAAATGATTGATATAAATCCTTTTGTTACGGTTAGTTACTTCATCATTAGGCATATACAGCTTGGAAACTGACAGAAAGTGATTGCTTTGACTATGCATATGACTGCAAATACATTGTCAGAGAGTTCAGAAAAAATGTTGCGCAAATGGTATGGATTCATTTATTTCCAAACCGGTAGCTTTGCAGTAAGAAAAGAGTGTTTGGAACAATACTTCCAAACTGATGTAGTTTTCTCAAAAATGAGTAACACTAATCAAAGATTTTTCTTTTTTATTGATTGAGCATCAACTTTTATACCCTTACTTATATATATATATATAGTATTATTTTCATGAATGTATAAAGATATGTGCGCAAACAGTGAAACAGGTGCCTAAAGAGGTGTGTATAGACTACTACAACATGTTCACTTAATATCAACAAAAAAGAATCAAAAACACAATAAATATATAAATAAAATAAAAAAGACAAGCAAGATATGATTCTTGGATGTCTCACAAAGTCATATAAACAGATCGATAGATCAATACAGACAGAAATATATTCGTATCTAGGTTTGATTCACAACCAGATTTCGAATAATTTCCCCGACTTTGTGTTATATGCATAAACGAATATATTGTCTGGCTACACAGTAAATATACAAGCCTCTCCCACATAGGTGGAAGCGAATCTCTCCGGCAAGCATAAATCAATAACTCCTGTCTATCTATCTAAGGGGTTGCGTACATCAATCCCTTTCGGGTTCACATGTTACAACTATCAAAACCAGTATATGTATCTACGTGAATAATATTTTCAATATATATCATCACACGTATATATATGTGTTTATGCTTCACGTGATGGAGTCGTGATCAACAAGAGATGACCCTTTGGCTTAACCAACAGCTTGTGCTTGTTTACTAATCAGTTAAAGGTGAGAGTAATTTTAGATGCTTTTGCGTTGGTGGAAAATAGAATATTTATAGACAAGAGTGTTCCTTTTATTCATACGATCTAAATGGATTATTTGCACANTATATATGTGTTTATGCTTCACGTGATGGAGTCGTGATCAACAAGAGATGACCCTTTGGCTTAACCAACAGCTTGTGCTTGTTTACTAATCAGTTAAAGGTGAGAGTAATTTTAGATGCTTTTGCGTTGGTGGAAAATAGAATATTTATAGACAAGAGTGTTCCTTTTATTCATACGATCTAAATGGATTATTTGCACATGATTTCCAATTCAGAAGATTCCATGTTTTCTTTTAAACTTATTTTTAGTTTTTTAAATTTTTAAGAAATGTGAGAGAATTCTCTATGGTGTCGTTTTTATTATCAGGAGGATTTAGGCTTAAGCTTATAATTTCTTAAGGCTCGAAACTCAATATTAATTTTATCTCAATAATTTTTAATTTTATGATATATAAACTTTGCCTATAAGAGTTTTAGTTGAATAACTATACTTAGTGTTTAACCACATTCTGTGTATGAATGTTTTGATGGCTGAGAATCTGATTAAAAATGGTAAATATAGTGAAAAAGATGAATTGGTTACAATGTGAGGCTGAAAGCTCGGAACAATGATTACTAATTAGATTTAAATGTTATTGAATGATTCAGTTAGCTGTTACTAGTCATTGTCGCTAACATTAACTAAAACGTTAATCAACATGACATATAACAAAGTCAAAATACATTAGGATACAAAAAAAACTCAAATTCGTAGTTAAAAACAACTAATATCTTAAAAGTTTTAACCTAGTGATTGTGTTTTGTTGTTCATGCATTGTAATTCAAGATAAAACTCCCATGATGTATGTTGCTGATGCCAAACAAGCAAAAGGTCATAAAATAGTAATAGTTAAATGGTGATCAATCTGAGGTTAGAATATAAATATCTAATATAATTGACATAAATACTTCCAGATTTTTGTAGAAAGTTTAATATGTATATTTCGAGGATCAATAATAGTATGTATTGCTGATTGATTTTCCTATGTTATACAATATATATGTATTAGTGTAAGCCAGTGTACATATTGACATCTATACGTATGTTTAAATGGATCCAAGGTTTTGAAAATGCAAGTTTACATTAAAAACATCTCTAAAACAATTTTAAAATCTCAAATATAAGGTTTTAACTATTTTAAAAACAATTTCAAACTTTCAAACTTAAAATTTTTAAACAGTGAGATTTTATATTTGAGGTTTCAATGTTTCATGTTCAGAACATTATATTTGAGGTTTTATACTTTTTATTCCTTACTATATATATCTTTCCAATAATTATGTTAACTTTATATTTATAACTTAATTTTTGTAATTTGATATTTCATAAATAGTTTACATATCAAAATGATAGATTTAATAAATTTAAGCTAGTAACCTACGCACAATTAATTAATAAGTTTATATATTCTATTTAAATTCATTAATTGATCTTGTATTAGAACATTACAAAATACTTATATAGAGTGATCTGATATTTCACTTATAATTTATGATTTAATTTGTGTTTTTATAATTCTCATTTATTATAATACAATGTTAATACTGTTTATAAAACTTTTAAATATATGTTTTATTAATTATCAAGGTTTTGCAATTTTCATTAATTTTAATCAATCTTAAGGACAATAATTTTTAATATATGTTTTATTAGTTATAAAATATTTTAAAAAATTAAATTTAAAATTTGACTATTGGAGAATACCAGTTTCAACCTCGAATTTGTGGTTCACCCAACTTTAAGAATAAAGTTACTCTTGGAAATGATCATAGTAAATATCACATAGGGGAGAAAGTTCCCCAAGTTGTCAATCCAGAATTTGCATGTCAAGTCTCCTCCAACTCCACCACAATTTTCTCATGGCATAACTCAAACTCAAAGTAAAAAGCTACTCACCTTAAAAATAAGTTTGAAATTTACTCTCGATCTATTAAAACTTTAGTAGACTAAGTTTGGTACAGCAAAATATTATCATTCATGTATTATCGCACAGCTCAAAGCCTTAACGTAAAGCTTTGGAGTATTTATGTACACCGCTTAAAATTAAAACTGATTGCTTGTTTAGTTGCATTTGTAGTAATCTAGTTTTGCTTATAATTTAATTTCATAGAACTAAAGTTTGCTAAACCATCTCAATCCCACTATATATACACTGTTATTATTTCACATATATCCATATGCATCTTATGGTTTAATATCAGTATAGATTATGACTTTATTCATATATCAACATACATTTAAAGATTGTGCGTGGTAGACTAAATGTAGATATAGTTTATATAATTATTATTTAATAATTAATTTAACAATTTTGGGACTTGACCAGATTAAACAATAATATATTCCCTTCCAACAATGGATAAAGTAAAATTTATGGAATATTGTTGTGGAATATCAAAAGAAAACCCACATACTTATTAGTTACTGTTAGCTGCAAATCATATCCAAATAGCATCATAAAAGCTACATAAACCCTTGGATTTAGCGTAATAACAAATGGCCATGTGATTTACTGCTGCCATTGCCCCGAAGGCCGAAAGAGAGATTTGACGTGAAATTCATGGGCCCGAATAAAATACACTCTGGGCACAGTTGATATTCCATAATCCAAAAAATCATCAAATTAATATGCTGGTTTGTTTTTGTCTTGCCAATTATCTTGCTGTAAATTGTCATTTTCTAAACAAAACATCTATTCTATATTTTATAATAATCTAATAAAGCATTTGATCTCATTCACATATATACTTTTCGGTAAAATTTAAATTAAATATATATGTGAAGGCAATATGTATGATGTTGCCTTCACGTATATATATACTTAAATCCCTGCTTTTGTATTCTTATTCGTATAATATTATGATTATACGTACTTTCTTAATCGTTGTTGATGAGCGCTAGAAGGGTTTATTTGCTCAGGAACAAGTTCGATGTGCTTCGAGTTCTCACCCATTTTCGTAAATCCATGGTTTAAGTCAATCTGCCGCAAAATTGCCATTTAATTAATTCATTTTCCCCAAAAACAAGCATGAAGAGAAATAATTTACTAACGTCATGATCTTCGATCCAGACAAGTTATGGTAGTAAGATGTACATTTTGTTGTTTATCTAAAAGAAAGAAAAATAATACTACAAATCAAGATATACATCTAAATGCAAAACACACATTGTTAAAATATCTTCGAACCTGGTGCATGATCAAGGCAACGTAACGTATCATAGAGATTCCGTGACCCACTTACCTTTAATTTTTAAACAAAATATAAATAATAATGAAAATAAAAATAACAAAAAGACATTTTGTGCAATTTTTATCACTCTCTCTCTTTATTACTCTGTCAGTGCTATAAATAAACTGTAAACCACTTCAAGCATATCAAACTAGCCTCCCATTTAAAAAAAAAAAAAACTAACATTTACAATTTCCAGCAACAAAAACAATGAGGGACTTTCCAAACCTAACAGATCACAAGATGTCAGCACTAGTGGAGTCTCAGACACGGCATCCATTGCGTACACCGGTCCCTTACCTATTCGGTGGTTTAGCCGCGATGCTCGGACTCATAACATTTGCACTCTTGTTACTCGCCTGCTCTTACTGGTCACTCTCACGGCGGACAAACAGCGATGGAGACGGCGAGAAACAGAGGGAGACCGATGAAAAGGTAACCGCAAAGGTTTTCGAGGAGAAGATTCTTGTGATCATGGCTGGACAAAACAAACCAACTTTCTTAGCTACACCTGTCGCAGCCAAGACTTGCGTGTCAAGCGCAGAATGCGTAATTAGGGAGGATAAAGAAGGGCAAAATGGAGAATCTACAGAAATAGAAGGGTCGTCGTTTTCTTCTGATGAAGAAAATAAGTGAGCTTTGTACTCGAGAGTGTTTTTTTTTTGTCGTTTCTCTCGTCCTTGGTTTTGGTTGTTGTCGCTGGAATTATTTTCCTCTGTTTTTCTCGACCATGGTATTGTAAATCTTCATTAGATTAGTAAATGTGAACAAAAGTTTGACATATTTTCGGGTTTCTCCGTGTGTATATATCAGTATGTATATAGGGCTGGGCGTTTTTACCCCCAACCCGAAGTATCTAACGAACCGGAAAAATCGAGATCGGATCCGAATCTTTATACAAAAATATCCAAACAGGACTTATAAACTTAGTAATTTGGAGTTTGTTTATTTTTTTGGGATAAATTTGGAGTTTGGTTATAATCCAAACTGAACCAAAATCTCAACATGGATCCGAAGATATATGAAATCAGTTAAATATGTTAATATTTTTTATGGATGTTAAGATGATTTATATATTTTAGAGTATTCAAAATATTTTGTAGTATACTTTATTTGTTATTTTGATATTTTTAGTTAATTTAGATAACTTAATTAATTTTTAATTAGATTCGTAATTCTTATATATTTTGAAAAAAAGTTTTGTCAATTTTTGAGGTTTAAAAAGTATATTTTTGGACTATTTTAAAAATTGGTTACATCTATCCGGACCGAATTCGGAAAAAAACAGAATCTGATCCGATAATTAGTCAAATCTGAATGGAACTTTTGAGCATAACACTGAATTCAAAAATCTGAATCATCTAGACCGATACTGAATAGTACACTGAATGCCCATGCCTATATATGTCGGTATGAAAGTATTTCCAATATAAGCTAATTTCACGTAATCCAAAAGAAAAAGAACTAACAATTACTGTTTAATTCATATGTCCTGTAATAACAAAAAGGATGCTGGAATCAACAAAACTACCATCAGTTGTTAATCTAAATCTTTCATTTGAAATGTTTTAATAGTATTAAAAATGTTTTGAGTACTTTCAGGTAAACTTGTTATAGGAAAGTACGAGAGCAAGTACGATACGATCATTACGCTATTATTTATTGAGTGACTCGGACTCCCATGGTTTTCTGCCGTCGGCATGAGTTTATCGGATGGCGGAAAAAGAGACGATGACAAGTGTCAAGACTCTAGTTTTGAGAGAAATACAAAGTGTGTTTCATTTATTGTCGGAACAGTTGTATGAGTGAGTTAAAGCTCTATAGTCTGACGCGGCGATGAGACTATGCTGCATCATCTATTTAATGCACACAGCACATCATTTATTCAACTTCTAACAGCGAGAGAGAGAGAGAAGTTCCACATTTTTCATGATGTCATTCGGACGGTTTCAGATTTTTGTTAGAGGGTATGGTATGCGTACAACCTGCAACAAGAACCTAAAAAGAGATTTTCTTTTTTTTAGACATTTATTTACCATATTGCATAATACTGTAATTTCAATTTTCAAATTTCATGCACACATGACACATACCTTACTTCATTAAAAGGATTATAGATATTTAAATTTTGCATACTAAAAGCATACTAAAAAAAATATAGCTTTGTAAAATTCTGTCTTTGTATATATTTGTAATTTTAGTTGTCGTTTTAATCATACTATTTGAGTATTGAAAAAATTGCTAAATGAAGAAAAGATAGAGAAATTTCACTTTTATTTTTCATTTAATATTATTATTTATGTTTATCTTTTTTAAATGAATATTTTCAAAAATACTTAAGTATGAAACTTTGTTAAAGAGATAACAGATGTTTATACCCTTGATTTGAAAGTTTTCGAATTATACCTTTTCAAATTCGAAAATTTTATTTTATTTATTTATTGATTTTATTTTATTTTTTAAATATTTTTCAAATATACTTTTCAAAATTTAAAAATTCTTTTTGAAACTATTTCCATTTTTTCTAATTTTAAGAATTTATTTATATTTTTATTAAAAATTCTAAATTTTACCTTCAAATCTAAATCTCAAGTTTAAATTAGCTTGATTGTAAGTGTCTATTAATCTCTTTAGAATTGATAATTATGCATTACAAACTATGAGAAATATTACATAGACGATATTACAGTCGACAATTATACTTATCTTATGCGGATTTACGTCTGACTGCATCACCCTGAGCCGTTCTATGAGATCCATTTTTGACAGTACGCCTTGCGCCATGCTGAAGATCTCTTGTAAGCTTTTTGATACGCCCATCAAAGGATCACTCTAAGGTTGGTGGATTGGATAAGCCTTGCACCGAATGAGCTAGAAAGCACAAACGATCAAGGGATGTGGATCGAATGGTGACATAAGAGGTGCGGAAAGTCTCTTGATACTACCAACTTCTTAACCCGAAGATATGACACACTCCGACGACTCAAAAGATAAGATGTTCGGTGAAGAAAAATGATTCAACAAGTTAAAAGAAAATGTTTTTATTAAAAAGTTGAATGATTTTAAATAATACAAAGCAAGCCTTTATATAATAGGCTGTGGGTTAGACCAAATGTCTAAACTTATTCTAGGAAATACAAATATCATAAATATGGTGGACTTTACCAAAGACCAAGACTTGACCGAATTTTGAAGGTTGTGGTCGCAAAACTCTTCAGCTGGTTGTGTCCTTTCGCATGGTTGAAGATCTCGGAATTACCGTCAGATTGATATATTATATGACTAGGGTTTATATTTTCGTGGTGGGTCTTTCTTGGATAAATCCAAACACTGATATATTGAGCATAAGGCTTCCACGTTCTACATCAAGCCCATTAGCTTCTCTCGGTCTAGAACTTCATGGATCAAACCGATAAGGCCCATAAAATGTCCATTAAGCCAAGCTATGATCAGTTGCTTAGCTGGTTCGTACCTTAAGCTCCTCGTAGAGACATAGCTGCTGATCTGGGTCGCATCATCCCCTTCTCCTTTAAAAGGATTTGTCCTCAAATCCGAACCATCTAGGATGAATGAACCGACATGGTTTTGCTCAGCCAAGGTGTTTCTACTTTTCTTGTGCACACATGCCCCTATTCCATGCTCAAAGATGAATTGTTGTAGATCCTCTACAAGTCTCAGTAGCTCACTTGGGTCGTACTCCTTGCAAACGAATGGCTGAACCAGTTTATCACTTGATAAAGAACCGAGAATATCACCTGAATCATAAGTGGATGTGAGATATTTTTCATGATCAGCTTCTGGTCCTCTATCCACCACATCTTCAGCCACTTTTTGGAAATCCAGGAGAACACTTACAGCCTCTGGTTCTTCCTCCTCATCAAAGATTGGACCGNCCTTGCAAACGAATGGCTGAACCAGTTTATCACTTGATAAAGAACCGAGAATATCACCTGAATCATAAGTGGATGTGAGATATTTTTCATGATCAGCTTCTGGTCCTCTATCCACCACATCTTCAGCCACTTTTTGGAAATCCAGGAGAACACTTACAGCCTCTGGTTCTTCCTCCTCATCAAAGATTGGACCGAGATTGTCCTTAGATTCTGCTCGGACATAAACAGTCGATATCTCCGGTTCGATATCTTTGGCCTCCTGATCTTCTTCTAAAGCTGAAGATGGACGTGGGTTTGTGATCCTTTGATGGATCTTAGCCTTGAAACTCTCCAGCCAACTCTCAAAACCCGTATTCCTCTTCTCTTCAGTTCTAGTCGATGGAGTCTCTACAACCGGTTTTGATTGTGGCTTTTGGACTGCCTTCTTTGTGCTGCTCATTCTAAATCCCAGTGAACCAGAATCAAGGGAGATTAGTGTACATTCTCTTCTGAGTGGTTTCTTCCATTTGTCTCTCTCAGGTCGTGACTTCTTAGCTTGCTTCCCTTTCTCACGCTCATATTGTGTTTTCATCTCGGCTGTGCGTTTGTTGTACCTCCATTGTTGCAACTTTTCTTCTTGTATTTTGCGCGCTGACTCCTCTTCATGGTTGATCAGTAGCCCAAACACATGTGATCTCTTAGAAGATGAAGAGTTAAGAATGATTGGCTTCTCTTCATGGTTTCTCTTTAGTAGTCCAAAAGACACATAAGATCTCTTAGAAGATGAAGAGTTACGAATGGTTGGTTGTGAAGAATGGCGAACCTCAGAGTGGCTCTGATACCACATGATACGCTCTAAATCGAAGGATCACTCTAAGGTTGGTGGATTGGATAAGCCTTGCACCGAATGAGCTAGAAAGCACAAACGATCAAGGGATGTGGATCGAATGGTGACACAAGAGGTGCGGAAAGTCTCTTGATACTACCAACTTCTGAGCCCGAAGATATGACACACTCCGACGACTCAAAAGAGAAGATGTTCGGTGAAGAACAAATGATTCAATAAGTTAAAAGGAAATGTTTTTATTAAAAAGTTGAATGATTTTAAATAATACAAAGCAAGCCTTTGTATAATAGGCTGTGGGTTAGACCAAAGGTCTAAACTTATTCTACGAAATACAAATATCATAAATATGGTGGACTTTACCAAAGACCAAGACTTGACCGAATTTTGAAGGTTGTGGTCGCAAAACTCTTCAGCTGGTTGTGTCCTTTCGCATGGTTGACGATCTCGGTATTATACGACTAGGGCTTATAATTTCTTGGTGGGTCTTTCTTGGACAAATCCAAACACTGATATATTGAGCTTAAGGCTTCCACGTTCTACATCAAGCCCATTAGCTTCTCTCGGTCTAGAACTTCATGGATCAAACCGATAAGTCCCAGAAAATGCCCATTAAGCCAAGCTATGATCAGTTGCTTAGCTGGTTCGTACCTTAAGCTCCTCGTAGAGACATAGCTGTTGATCTGGGTCGCATCACTTTTTCTCCAATCTGCATAATTCGCCATTCACCTTCTCCGGGAATTGAAACTCTCTTGGTGTATTAATCTCTTTAGAATTGATAATTATGCATTACAAACTATGAGAAATATTACATAGACGATATTACAGCCGACAATTATACCTATCTTATGCGGATTTATGTCTGACTGTATCACCCACCCCAGATGTGTTGTAGAAGCCTTTAAATCTTAACCATTAGGCTACGGGGCTTCCATAACCTCTTTACAGTTAAGATGAAAAAAATGATACTAAAAACTGTTAGGTTAAAGTATAAATAGACGAACTATAAGCACATAATGATTTAAACGTGCTGAGTACAATAACTATGCTTCTATTATAGCGTTGAATTTAAATGGTTTTGTGACTTTTTGATTCTTGCAACTTTGTGAAAAGTTATTTTTTTGTGTTGGGGGCCATAATGGGCCAGTAAGTGATCAGAAAAATACACACATTATACCAGTAATAAAGAAAGGACTCTATTATTAATACCAAGAGGCCCAAGTAAAAACTCATAAAAGCCCATTAGCTACCGACCTACCCACCGGCCGAATTTATACTTTTTCTACACCTTTGTCACGGTAACGTCTCCATTTATGATTTATGGCTATCTTTTCGTGGTGGTCCATAGACTCCAAGTGGAAAGCATCAAATCCCATGCTTATTCACAATCATTCATCAACTTTTTTTTTTCCATTAGATCGATCTTATAGGAAGACGACCATTTTTGTATGAAAATTTACAATTCTCTTTTAAAACCACTGACAAAATTCGCTACGTATTATTTCCTACTAAAAACACCTGTTGCCATATGTCGGAAGTCCAGAATTATTATTACAAGTAGATGAACGAGAACTCGCATGATTACGATAAAAGAAGAGTAGAAGACAAAACCTCATTTCGTGCATCGTCAGAACTTTTCATGCCCATGTAAAATTATATATTTCCTTGTATTGTTTGGCTAAGATTTTATCACGTGTCGTATCATCATTCGTTCTAAGTGGATACTCAAGGGGACCACACGGATAGAACAAGCTCATGTGAAGCCATATCATCACCAACCACAAAGACAAGAGTGACAACTAGAGAGAGAGAGAGAAAGTAGAGAGAGAGAAATGGCGTCTAAGCTCTGCGACTCATGCAAATCAGCGACCGCGGCGTTATACTGCCGTCCAGACGCAGCGTTTCTCTGCCTCAGCTGCGACTCGAAGATCCACGCGGCTAACAAACTCGCGTCTCGCCACGCGCGCGTGTGGATGTGCGAAGTCTGCGAGCAAGCGCCAGCTCACGTCACGTGCAAGGCCGACGCCGCCGCCCTCTGCGTCACGTGCGACCGAGACATCCACTCCGCTAACCCCTTGGCTCGCCGCCACGAGCGCGTCCCCGTGACGCCTTTCTACGACTCCGTCTCCGACTCCGACGGCTCCGTCAAGCACGCCGCCGTGAACTTCCTCGACGACTGTTACTTCTCCGACCTCGACGGGAACGCGAGCCGCGAGGAGGAGGACGAGGCCGCCTCGTGGCTGCTCCCGAACCCGAAGACGACGGCGGTGGCGGCGACGGCGGTGCCGGGAGATGAGCCGGAGATGAACACGGGGCAGCAGTACGTGTTCTCGGATCTTGATTACGGGAGTGTGGATCCGAAGGTGGAGTCGCAGGAGCAGAATAGCTCCGGTGCCGACGGGGTGGTTCCGGTGGAGAATCGGACGGTTAAGGTCGCGGCGGCGGTGAACGGGAGTTGCTTCGAGTTGGATTTCAACGGAGGATCCAAAGGCTTTACTTACGGTTACAATTCCATCAGCCACAGCGTAAGCTCACTTTAATTGTAGTTTATTTATTACTAACCGAATCTGTAGTTTCCGTTATTTCTGGTTTTAAGAAATCATTTGTTTATTCAACTTAGGTCTTATTTTATATTTTAATAAGAAAAAAAGTTTAGATCTTTGCAGTTAGGACACTCAAAAATATTAGTTTAATAGGTACTAATGATTGGGTGATTTGAGTGATGTATTTGTATGCAATCAACATAGGTAACCTAATCCATGATATGATGATTTAAGTATCAAACAATATCACAAATGCACTCGATTTATTACTGATTAACATACATGTTTATGTTTAGTTAGTTATCAATTAACATATATTCCCTGAGTTTCAATTTATTTATCGTTCTAGAGTAAAATTTTCATTTTAAAATAAGTGTTGTTTTATGATTTATTAATTTTATATGTTATTTCTGTTTTGATTGATTGAGATGTGATTAGTTTCATAGATAAATATATTTTTATTTTGTAAATGTGCAAAATTAAATGTTTTAATAATATGTATGCATAAAACTAAAACAATAAGTAAAATGAAACATATGGAGTATTAAGTATGTACTCTTCAGCAATGTCTAAGAAATCTCTGTAATTACACGTTTTTATAATTGATTATTGTTTAGATGGCGATTATTTGAACATGCCTAAACCGATTTTTAGAACACTGCTATTCAGAGAGTTGTCTGATTATAGTAACGTTTTTTTGGCCAGAGTTGTTTCTAATCATTGGTTACAGCAGGTATCATCATCGTCGTTGGAAGTGGGAGTGGTGCCAGATGGAGGCTCAGTGGCAGACGTTTCGTACCCTTACGTTAGTGTTGCAACCAGTGGAACTGATCAGGTGACTCAGAGGGCAGTTCCGTTAACGGCAGCGGAGAGAGAGGCGAGAGTGATGAGGTACAGAGAGAAGAGGAAGAACAGGAAGTTCGAGAAGACGATAAGGTATGCTTCGAGGAAAGCTTACGCGGAGATGAGACCTAGGATCAAGGGAAGGTTTGCGAAGCGGACGGATACGAGTGAGAGCAATGACGTGGTTGGTCATGGTGGTATCTTTAGCGGGTTTGGACTTGTACCTACATTCTAGAGATTGTGTGTGTGAGAGAGAAGAGAGACTCTAAAATTGTGTTTGGTGTCGTTTTAGTAATAAGTTTATAACGAACTTTTTTTTTTATTTTATTGCTTGTTTTTGTTGATGAGTTTCTAGTTGTTATGGTTGGGAGGGAGAAGGGAATGAGTGGTGTTTCTATGTAACTTGTTTGTGTATATATATTATGACTTTGAACATGTTTAGCTTATGCAATATTTATATTTTCTTCCATCTGATTCAAGGTCTCATCATATTTATAGAGTCGGTGTTAGAAAACATAGGACTAGAGATCATTTTGAGGTCTCTTATTTTTGGTTTGAAGGGCATTTTAAAAGAACAAATCTCTTACATGTAGACTTCATCTATCTAGACATAAACAACACCCAAATGCAACATGGAACATTATTACATTTCAATTAATAGGTGTAGACTGTAACATCCCATGGTACAATGAGTTGTGAACAAATTTATACGATTTACAAGTTTTGCACAAGGCAGAAGAAAAAAATTACATTATTTAAATTTGAACCTCCAAAAGGAAAAAAAAAGACAGCAAAGAAAGAAACTTACTTCGATCAGAGAAGTTAGTCGATACAAAATCTCGAGACATTTTAGTTTAGTGATAAGAGTGATCGCCACTTGCATTGCATGTGGTGGAGTTGCTGTGAACTGCGGTTGGCTTTTGATTCTTTTCACCTAGGGATCCGTTATGTTCTGAGGAAGTGGTGTGGGTGGCTGCAGTCTCCTTTCGGCCACCTGAAACCGGTGTCTGATCAGCAACACTCCTGTCCATATTGTTGTGCACTGTGATGTGCCCTTGAGCAGGTTTCTTGGAGGTGCTCTTAGGCTCTGAGCCGCTGTCAATTGCGCTTGGAACTTGATTCTTTTCACCGGCTGAGCAATTCTGTTCAGAAGAAACGCTGCTTCCTGCTGCTGTAACCGCAACTGGCTTTTGGTTCAGGCTTTCAATTTCAGCATTGCGGTTCAGGTCTCTGTGTTCAGCGGTCTGGTCTTGATTGGTTTCATCGGCTGAGATCTTGTGATCTGAGTCATTTTTATCTGCGGTTTGGTCTTGATTGGTTTCATTGGCTGAGATCTTGTGTTCTGTGTCACTATTAACTGCGGTTTCACCTTTGGTTGCTTCCTGGGATGAGCTGGCATCTGTTGAGGACATGTTAGAAGCTTTGGTATTACCAGTCTTGCTCTCCAGAAAACGAACAACTACACATGTAATATTGTCAGAACTTCCTCTCTTTATTGCTTCACCCACAAGTTTCTTGGTTGACTCCTCTGGTTCTTCAACCTCTTTCACCACTGCAACAGCTTCCTGCAACACCATAGAGATCTCAATCAATCATCAAGCTCAATATAAGAGGGAAGAAGTTAATTGACAAACCTCATTGGAGAAAACATCCCATAGTCCATCGCTGGCAAGGATCAGAAACTCAAGAGAATCATCAATCTTCTCTTCCTGCATAAAACAAGACCTTTTGAACACAAGTAGAGATGTATATGTGGGTAGATAAGAAAGTGAATTCATATATACCTGAATCTCTGGGTCGGCAATAACATACTCTTTCAGAAGTCGATCACCAAAAGAGCGAGACACTGCAAGAACTCCTCCAACTCTCCAAGTCCCTATTCAATCTAGGATTCAGAACTATATGCAGTTAAAAAAAATTGAGAAATAAATTTAACAGTTTCTTTCTTTATTACCAGCCCACATGACAAAACCACCAGCATTCTCAATGCGTTCACGCTCATCGCTTTGGTCAGGTTTATGGTCTCTTGACACAGCAAAGGCTACAGAACACAGGAATCATCCACATTCAAAAACATTCACATTATATAACAAAGAGAGCTACCAAGAGATATTACCAGTTCCGGCTCTACAGATAACAGCTCTGGAGTCTCCAACGTTAGCAACAAGTAAACGATCACGAACGAGAATAGCAGTAGAGGCAGTGGAACCAGCGTCTATAGTGTGGTTGTTCTCTGACTTGAGAAGTTCAGAGTCTGTATGATTATAGGCATCAGCTGGAAACATAAAAAAAAAAAAACGAAGCAAAGGTTTTAGATCATATAATGAATGATTAAGTTGAAAACCAAAAAGAAGACTACAGAGGAAGTAAACACCTATAGCAGATTTGGTGTCAGAAATGAAGCTGGGATGAGTGATAAGATTGCTGAAAAGATGACGCTTCAAGTACTCAGCTGCTGCAGCTCCACCATGGCCTGCAAGGAACATGATTCAGATTTTCTCGTTCCTAAGTGGAACAAACCTAATGCGTGAAGAAGAATACCATCAAAGACTCCAAAAAGACCAACGATTTCTCCATTGACACCGTCGATCCTCGTCTCGAAAAAGTCTTCCATGGATGATCTCTTACCAGCTGAGCTTGCATATCCATAGCTAAATTTTCCATCCTGGCTGAAAAGTTAAAATGAAAGGAACATTGTTGGTCCGTAAGTCAAACATGTAGGCTATTGTGGTTCTATTCATTCAAGTAACCTCAGCCACACAACAACGACAAATGAATGTAGCAAGAATGAATCTCAAGTTGAGATGAAATAGAGAGAGAGAGAGAGGGGTGACCTGAGACCGCCTCCGCTTGCTGGGGCTTCAATAACGCGCATCTTATTCGAATACGACAGCACCAGGTCCTTGTATCCCATTTTTGGTTTTGCAGAAATCTCAAATACTATGATGATGATGATAATGCAGCAGGCACCGACACTTGAAAGATAGTCTTGAATCGAGCAAAATCTTGGTTTGATTTTAAACATACATTAACTCACAGAGACCGCGAATGTCTTCGTGGAGATACAAGTGAGGATGGCTTGGAGAGGAGAAAAAAGGAATGGTCCAAGGAAATAGCGTAAGAAACTAAAAAAAGGAAACATAAAGCAGTGGTGTTCGACGTTTTCCAGAAGCAATGGTGTTCAGCCTTTTCCGGCGACACCTCTGGATTCAGTTACTAATTATAGAAAAGCTTTATGGACATGCAAGTCAAAATGCCCAGTTACAATGACAGGTCTTTAAACTGACACGTGGAGCGAGGAATGTTACACTCTACCTAGTGCATATTTTGTAAAAGATGTATATAGCAGAGTAGAAGGTAAGATCAAAAGACCTAGTATAAGATAACTTATTGTTATTGGTTCTTGTTGCGATGGAGCAGTTTGGAGAGAAGGATCCAACAATTGTTAGGCATTTTCTGGCCTAAATGTGTAAACAGTGCAGAAACTATATCTAAAGCATAACTGTGAACCTCAGGTTTTCTTGACATCCGAAGAAGCATTGCTGTCCACATTCCTGGTGCGAGTTTCACGGCTTCATTCAGACATTTGAATCCATTGCTCACTCTCTTCATCGTCCCTTCTTCCTGAGAAATATAGAGAGTAAAATGAGACTTCGGTTACAGTAAAATAAGGTTTTGAGGTGATTTAACTGACCCTGAGATTGATGGTCTGCTTCTTCTTTGTGTCGAGATCAATAACCTCTTCTTCCAGGAAAATATCGACCACTCTGATTATGTCCTGAAGAAGGAAGATCCGGACTCTCTGCCCTTTCTCTGATAATATGAACAATAGCAGATCTTCTGTCGCTGAAACTACTGAATGCATGTCGAATGATTTCAGCTCTGATGATTTCTTCAACGTTTTGTCTTCTGGAGAATCTCCAGATGTCACAGAAGCCTGTTCTGATATCGCTGCTACCTGAAATAGAGAGTAAATTGTTGGTTTTGCTCATTCTTCAGATTACTCAATTTCACAACGGAAAAGTTGGATGAAGGTACCAGGCGTTCAAGCCGATTCCACCTAATTGATCCATCGTTACAAATGACAAGTTCCCTTAGTATTTTCCTCATATCTGGGCTTGGATCTGCTAATAGCCTCCCGATAACAAATGGATATGCGCTCTCTATCACTTTAAACTCTGGATCAAGAACCTTTGCAGTGCCTTCTAGTGAGCCAAGGGATCTTATCACAAGAGCATAATCTGGAGGCAGCGAGAAATTGAACTCGTACATAACATCATATAGTTGTTCCATCACTCCCTGTGCAAAACAAAAAAGGTAAGGATTATGGCAGATGTCAGTGTTGTGAGAGGACAAAGTAATCATCACGTTGATATATTCTGTCAATGGTATCAGTTATCAGTAAGTCAGCATACCTGGAAATCTTGTGAAATTCTTGTACTAGAACCAAACGAAGAACGCAAAGCATTTGAAACTGCTTGTATATCGACCCCTTCAGGTAAGAATCCCAAGGAAAGAAAATCATTTGCCAAACTTAGAGAGTCACGGTTGACAAAATGCACCAGCTGTAATCGCAATAGAACTAATCAAAATCGATAACAAAAACGAAATTTCAGATAGGAAATTTATTATTTGGTCATCTGCAAGAAGCTGCATGTAATAGATTTTATAAGTAATTCGAGAAGAGAAGCTAGAAAGACCGCAAGCTAATAATAATACAGAAAAAGGCAAGACATAGCTGAAGTGGAGCTTACAATTTGAATAAGTCCCACACGGTAATGACGTGGGATATTCCCCATCATCCCAAAGTCGAAATAAACTAAAGACCCTTCTTTAGTAGCCACAAGATTTCCTGGGTGTGGATCAGCATGAAAGAATCCAACCTCAAGCAGTTGCTTTAATGAACAGGATAATCCCTGAAAACAAACCAATTAAAGGTTCTCAGTGGAACATTTTACGAGAACCTAGCAGTACTAAGAGCCACTAAGTTATATCAACAGATTAATTTGCCACTATGCGAAGACACTAACCTAGATTAATTAGGTATCAGTTATTTAGTTACCTGATCGATCAAGTCCCTTCTGTCAAGAGAAGCCCTTCTCAGCTTAATTTCATCTGTTAGTTTTATGCCATCGACCCATTCCATTGTGAGAACCGCGGTCCGTGTAAAATTCCAGTATATTTTAGGGACTTTAATGTTCTCTGCTCTATGATTCTTGGACATATTCCTAGGTGCAGCGTTATCATTAACCTGATCACTCCCTGTCAATATTCAAAGATATAATGGACCTGACAATAGTATTTGAGAAGAGGATGCAAAATTTGCAACAAGAGAACCTACCTGAATCAAAAGAGTAAAGCGAAGCAAATCGTTCTGCATTTTTTGCCTCTCGAACGTAATCTATTTCGTCAAACATATGCCTGACCTGTTCACCCAAGGGAGACATAAACACGCTTGTACGATATATGTAAGCAGAGAACTAGTTCTAACGTTTCATATAAATGACTCACCATTTCATTTACTGCTACCAAAAGATCCTTACGGGCTTTCGCAAATCGTTTGAGTTGTCCCCCAATCATATGGAATAAGAGTGCATCACGTGTTAGAGAGAGCGACATTCCAGGTCTCTGAACCTTAACAGCTACCAATTGTCCAGAATGCAGATGAGCTGCAATACTTGAAGGGAAAAGGTGAAACACTTAACTTCTAGTAACTCTTAGTTGAGAAAATGGCGAGGATAGCAACAGAGACTGGATATAAGAAATCCCACAACAGTTAAAAAGGTATCTAACCTTTGTATACCTGGCCCAGAGATGCAGCAGCAATAGGCTTAGGACTGATATCGGCAAAAAGTTTTGACACTGGAGCACCCAGTTGCTCTTCAATACATCGCATGGCAACATTATTTGGAAATGGAGGAATTTGATCCTATAATAATCCCCCAAAAAAAAACAATATCCAATATCCAGTTATTCCAGCACAACTATATGTATAATTTGAAAGAAAGAAAAAACCATTCCCAACCTGCAATTTTGAAAGCTCCTGACAATAAATAGAGGGTAATATGTCTGCTCTCGTGCTCAGCGCCTGTCCAAGCTGCAGCATAAAATAGTGTATTATTTTGTGAGGATTCAAGAGAAGAAGAGGCAGAAATTAATAAATTTTAGAGTACTGGAATAAAAAGCGAAAAACCAACATGCCTTAATGTAGAAAGGCCCCAAGCTGATAAGAGTCTCACGGAACTGCATCCAAAATGTGATAAAATACTATCAAATTAATTACTGGCCGAACCATATGTCCCAAAGAATACTCTTCATTTCATCTAATTTAAACAACTATCCGCAAACAACAGATCATCATAGGCTCGAGTATACAGACCTTGACAGCGCGTTTCCTCATATCCTGAACAAACAGCTGCCAAAAGGTAAGCTTCACCACATAGAACGAAATGATTGCAGCTCTATATAGTGCCAAAAATGGACCAAAACGATACACTGCAGAGAAACTCTTCGAGCTATACGCTCCAAGAGCTTGTCCAAATTCGGTTTCAAGGGATTCTCTCCGCAACTTTGCATACTCTGCCGTCGGTCTTCCACCATGAACGCTGGTATATTCCGTCGAAAACCTGAGAAACCCCATTCCCCCAAACACGATTAAAGAACTCACGTTCTGTGTTTGTTTATTTACAAAATTTAAGAACTCACGTTCTGTGTTGCAAGTAAAATGGTGAAATCCATGTGTTTGTGCGTCTTTGGAGCTCATTATCTTTCCCTCTCGATATGTATCCCCCAAGCTTGGAGTAAATAGGTTTTTCATCACGTGTAGCTACAACTATAACAACAAACAACCTCATTAACATAAAATTCTACTTCCAAAATTAAAAAACTATCATCAGACATCATTCATTTTAGCTTAATAAACGTCTTCTACACATATCTGAGCTGATCTAGCAAATTTAAGAGTGAAAATCTTCATCGATTCTTTCGTCTCACTATGCCTAGTAAACTAATTAGATTCACAATCGCAATGATCGAGTTAGAAATTCCAGAATCTCAACCTCAAAATCATTCACTACAGCAATTTTATTCTCTTAATCCCTAGAAATTGTTGACGAAGCATCAAATTGACATCGAAATATCGAATGCGAGACGGTAAAGAGAAGAGATACGTACTTCTATGAAACGGCGAGACACGGCGGTGACGGCGGAGAGCAACGATCACATTCCTCATCGTCTAAAAGCAAGGAAACGACGACGTATTCACTCGAACAGTATGCGAAACTCCCATTAACACTCGTACCTCTTTCTGCGCAGAAACTGTTCGCTAAAATGCGCAAGCGAGATCGCCAATATGAGTTTGAGTATCTCTCTCCACGTAGGGGGACGATAAGCCACGTGGAAGACACGTGGCAATTGCGAAAGGCAAGTCGGCGCTTTTGTTTACTTGGAGAAGTTATATGGGCCGAATCACTCTTAAGGCCCATAGTTTTATTATTAACACTGTTCCTGCTTCCAAACAGCATTTCTGATTTTTTCAAATCGGAGAAGAAGCATAGATAGATAAACTCGACGACGACTCTTTTCTCACACAGATACAATCTTAGTCGTCTCTCAGCAGAGAAACTTCGGTGAAGTAAAGAGCCAGATCGATCCTTTCTAGAGTCTATTTCATTTCTTCTGCGATGGAGGTGGATCTCGTTCCAGGTTTGGTTACTTTCCTCGCCGCAGCTCACGTCATCGCCTTGGTAAACTTTCACTTTTAACTCTCTATTTCGAATTTAGGTTTATGTGTGTTGTGCGCATCACCGATCGTTGATCTCTTATTTGATCATTCCGATTTTGCAGGTTTATTGGATTTACAGATTGGCCTCCGATCGTCAGCCTCCGAAACAAAAACCTCAGTGAGAAAACGGCGGGAGATGGATTGGACTTGGGATTAGGGATTTGTTTCCGATCTGATATTGCGTTGTCAATGTTTTATTGATTTTTGTTGGTTCTTTTGATGAATATTTAGAACTGAAACTATTGCTTATATACTCAAAATGATTTGCTTAATAAGGGATGTGTTATTTGTTCTCGGCCTCATCTACCATTTTCTTGATTGTTCATGTTTCTGCAGAGTAGCCTCACTCTTTTATATTAAAACTTTTGGATTATATAGTAGAGAGAGATCTAAAGATGTTACAGCTTCGTTAGAAGATGTGTGTTTTCCAAATGAGAATTAAATTACATAAATCGGTTTTGGATCTCGTCCTAAACAGTGTTATATTTCTACGGATCCAAGACCTTCTAGATTAGTCACTTCTCTTATGTGATAATATAAACATCTCATTAGGTAGGAGTACTTTGGATAGAGACAGCCGCCTGTTCGGTTTGGTAAAGCTTTTAGGGTGTCTGTGTAACATTGTTTTCTGAGACAGTACGTCCAAACTAATGAACCTTAAAGAAACTTGTAGCCAGCTTTGATGGTGGTTAGTTTTCTGAGACAGTACGTCCAAATTAATGAGCCTCAAAGAAACTTGTAGACAGCTTTGATGGTGGTTAGTGATCACCGATGTTGATTAGTCGACCTAAAGAGGACGTATACCAAGTAATGGACTGGCTTCTTAATTTGTCTACTTCGAGTAAATAGTAAGAGTCAACCGTTAATTTTTAGTTTAGGGGAGTTGCTAGTATTTTACTTTGAATACTTGTGACTGTAATTTCTACACAGTTGTAACTGAAAAGACTAAATACTAAGTATAACTTCAGCTAATTCTGATTACATGATGTGGTTTATTCTTTTTTGAGTAACATAGGATATCTCAGCTCTATGGAAATAGTTCAGAATCTTATATATTAAAAAAGAAGTCATGACTTGACTTCATGTGTGATATTTTAAAAAATGGATTATTACTAGAAAGTTATGTTACATTAACTCTTTAATAATCTTATTACATCTTATGAAAAATCATATCTATAATAAAAAATATACGTTTAACAATTTGATTTTGGTAAATTACCCCACACCTTCCAACTTAGTCACGCAAAATATGTCAATAAATATAAGTTTATGAATCTTCTATTATTTAGAAGGAAATATGTCAATAATAGTTAAATGCATCCACAATATATTAACAAAATTACAGATTAGTAATATAGAATATTTATATACCCGAACAAAATTTACACGCTATATATATTAGATAAATTTATTTCGATGTAAATTTTTAAAATTATATTGTTTAAAAAATAAATTATTTAAAAAATTCGTTTTTAATAAAATTCTTTATAATATTAATTTATGAAGCTATAAGTTTAGTTTTTAGCAAAAATTTTTTAGAAGTTTATATTATCTTTGCAAATTAAAGTATACAAATATTTAATCAAGCTCTATTTATATTACTTTATCTAAAAACGAAATACTAATCTAATAAACAATAAAATATAGAAGAAGAAACAAACACATTTTTGAAAAACATGTATAATATAGAAAATTTGAAACAATCTATTTGATTAAAACACTTATATATAATATTATTATGTTTGAAAAACATTTACCATACATATCGTAAATATGTGGTTACTATAATATATACCAATTTACAAGTGAAAACAAATAAATATAACTAACTATAAATGAAAACAAACATCCGCGCGGTTGCGCGGGTCAAAATCTAGTAATCTCTTAAAATATCTTCATTCCTGTTACATAATTTACTCTATTATATTTAAAAATAGAATAGAAAATGTAGTAATCAAAAATATTATTCTATTTATAAATTAATATTTATTTTATTTTGTTTATTATACTATTTTGAAGTAAATTATGAACGAGGATCGGGATGTCATAAAAGAATGAACTAAACTTAGGTTCATCCCCTAAGGTGAACCTTTAAATTCACCTCTCATTCTATAACCAATTAAAATAACATATAGATAATTAATTAAAAAATATTAAATTTATTTAAAATAATTACAAAGTAAGAATAATGCCAATTTAACGATGTTGGTGCAGTTAACTAAACTGTAAACCTTAAATCTTAAATTCTAAACCCTAAATCTTAAATCTTAAACTCAAACCCTAAGCCTTAAACCTAAATCCTAGACTTTAAACTCAAACTGTATACCCTATACCCAAAATGCATATTCTAAACTTAAAATCTAGACTTTAAACCTAAACCATATACTCCAAACCTAAATTTTAGACTTTAAACCCAAATCCAATAGCGTCTAGGTTTAGGGCTTGGGTTTAGGATTTACGGTTTGGATTTTAAGTCTAGAATTTGGGTTTAGGGTATACGGTTTAGATCTAGCGTTTAGGATTTGGTTTAGGGTATAGGATTTGAATTTAAGATTTATGGTTTGGGTTTAGAGTATGCATTTGGGTATAGGATTTGGATTTAAAGTTTATGGTTTGGGTTTAGCTTTATGGTTTGGGTTTAGAGTATGCATTTGGTTTGTTGCATGATGTGGTATATAATTTGGATTTAGGATATAGAATTTAGGGTTTGAGTCTAGGTTTATGGTTTAAGGTTTAGGATTTAGAATTTAAAATTTAGGGTTTACGGTTTAGCTAGCAGCGTCATCATCGTTAAAATTGACGTTATTCTTAATTTTTAGTTATTTTTAAATAAGTTTAATATTTTTTAATTAATTATCTATGTGGCATCTTAATTGGTTTTAGAATGAGATGTGAATTTAAAGATTCATCCTATAGGATGAATCTAAGTTTTAATCTAAGTTTTATTTTAATAGAAGATGCATTCTATGGATGGTTGCTCTCTTCGCATAATCAAATAAATTCTAAATAATGAGTCCATGTGACATGTATAACTAATAATTTCGTATTGACCAATAGGACGACTCTTCATCTACTGGAAACTATTAAACCACAGTGATATTGTTGCAAATGTGGTTATTCATGACGATCTTTCTATAAAAAAATGAACAATAGTTGACATTGGCTTTAGTATATTTGAAATGGAAGAATATTATGATTTTATATATTTGTTGTTGCATTCATAACAATTTATGAGATTGAACAAAGTGACAAGTCTCAATCATCACCACCACCAAAATCATCATGCAAGTTGTATGATTTTATATATTTGTTGTTGCATTCATAACAATTTTTGAGATCGAACTAAGTGACAAGTCTCAATCATCATCACCACCACAACAATCACACACACAAGTTGTCTGTACTATATCCTAATCCTTGGTCTCGTGACACGATGCTCGGACCAAGAAGAATAGAGTAACGACTAGTGTGCACATTTTATCCCTTATGGGTTATTCGTAATAAATTTATAAATGTTTTAATCTTTCTATAAAAAGAAAATAACAAGAAATTCATTCAACTCATGTCGTTGTCGTGGCTTGCTCCCACCGAACCCATCATCCTGTACGGTTTCAATGGCTGCGGGTCGACCACAAACGCAGACGATACCTCCATATGACACAACCTAACACCTCCGATAACTCTCTCCGGCAACTCATCCTCTTCTTTCGCCTCGATAACATAGCCAATGTCAACCGTAAGGTTCCTAGAATACTCAAGCAAAAGCCGCACAAGTGCCGACAAGATCGGCCAGCTACCTGTATCCACATCGATCTCAAAGTAGTTTGGTCCTTTATGGTAAGTACACTTCACGGTCCTAGCCACAAGAAACGCACCGAACTGTCCCGCCGCAGCTTTAACTATCCATGGCCCTTTCACGACTTGGCTCACTATTTTAAACCGCTGGTTACGAAATGTATCGTCACCGTCTATGAACTTCTTGAGGAGAGAGTCTGAGGGAATGGGTTCGTTGGTCGCGAAGTAGTGCACCGCGTGGTGGTGTTCCTTGCCTGGAACCTGGAAGTTCACAGCGAAGATGAAACCGTTTTGGGACTGGCCAAGAGACTGTGCTTTTCTGAGCGCGTGAGCCACGCGGTTGTCGGGACGAGATAGGATGTTATCGAGTTTGGTACTGGATTTGAGCCAGTCAACGCCGGCGGCAGAGAGGAGGTAGTCTCCGCCGGGACATTTGCGTTTGTTGGTGAAATAGTCGGCGGAGCGGACAGAGAAGACGTCTCCTGGAGGGGAAGCCCAGCCATTGATTCCTGTATGGAGATCCACGTGGCGGAAGGTTCCACCATTCATGGTCTCGGTTATCCACTCCGGTTTGGTGGACATACCAGTTCTCGCAGGCTTGGGATTATTATCGTCGACAAAATGGCTTTGGGTTTGGTTCATGATGTGTGTGATGCTCGTTGGTTGTTCTTCTCCTTTGTCTATAAGTAGTATGGGGCTCACTATAAAAAAAACATGCAAAAAATGCGCCCGTGGTCCCTGGTTATTAATGTTGAGTACCGGTGAGTAACTTTAGAGTTATTGAATTAATAAAATGTACTAATTACATCACAAAGGAAGGTTTAGAGTCTCGAGACAACGTGGCTACTTTTGAACCCATAGTGTATCTATTATAAAACTGTACGGACGGATATCAGATCCTAGGCTTGTGACTGATGGGTTTAGTCCACGAAATCCATTATTGCAACAATGATATCAAATCCTAAGATCCAAAACCATTCCGGGGGCTGGACTCCAGCCTGCAAGGATTTAAATTTTGTGTGAAAATACCTAAAGCCCGGATCATAACCAGAGACCTAGTAAGAAAACGGTTTAGGACTTATACCTTTAACAAGTGTGTTATATACCTATAATAAGGGTATTACTAGATTTTGATCCGCGCAACCGCGCGGGTGTTTGTTTTCGTTTATAGTTAGTTATATAAACATTTTGTTTTCACTTGTAAATTGGTATATATTATAGTAATCACATATTTACAATATGTATAGTAAATATTTTTCAAACATAATAATATTATATAATATGTATTTTAATCAAATAGATTGTTTCAAATTTTCTATATTATACATGTTTTACAAACATGTGTTTGTTTCTTCTTCTATATTTTATTGTTTGTTAGATTAGTATTTCCATTTTAGATAAATTAATATAAATAGAGCTTGATTAAATATTAGTATAGTTTAATTTGCAAAGATAATATAAACTTCGAAGAATTTTTTGCTAAAAACTAAACTTATAGCTTCATAAATTAATATTATAAAGAATTTTATTAAAAAGGAATTTTTAAACAATTTTTTTAAACAATATCATTTTAAAAATTTACATGGAAATAAATTTATCTAGTATATCTAGCTTGTAAATTTTGTTAGAGTATATAAATATTACATACTTGTTAATATATTGTGGATGCATTTAACTATTATTGACATATTTCCTTATAAATAATAGAAGATTCCTAAACTTATATCTATTGACATATTTTGCATGACTAAGTTAAAAGGTGTGGGTAATTTACCATAACCAAATTGTTAAGCGTATCTTTGTTATTATAGATATGATTTTTCTTAGGGGGATTTGCCAAAACCAACCCAAATATTCATTTTAACCCTAAAGGTGCACCCCTTATTCAATCAATTGCAAACCCAACCTAAAGGGGTGTTAAAACTACTATTTAACCCTTATGAACAAACAAAAAACGTGCAGTATATTTTACGATTCTGT
The DNA here is from genome assembly GCA_932364175.1 of Eruca vesicaria subsp. sativa. Taxonomy (NCBI): domain Eukaryota; kingdom Viridiplantae; phylum Streptophyta; class Magnoliopsida; order Brassicales; family Brassicaceae; genus Eruca; species Eruca vesicaria. The sequence continues at coordinate 43,116 of CAKOAT010101710.1, read as the reverse complement.
CCTTCGTAGGTCTACACTTTAAGAAAGAAGTCTACAACTAGGNCCCTAAAGGTGCACCCCTTATTCAATCAATTGCAAACCCAACCTAAAGGGGTGTTAAAACTACTATTTAACCCTTATGAACAAACAAAAAACGTGCAGTATATTTTACGATTCTGTCCTTCGTAGGTCTACACTTTAAGAAAGAAGTCTACAACTAGGTAGACTTACATTAACGTCTACTGTGTAAACTAATGTAGACTAATTATTTAGTCTACATCTTAATTTAATCAAATAATTTAATTTAAAAATGTAGAAAAAATGTTTTTGGTAATTTTTTTAATAAATCATCAATTTAAAGGTTAGTATGAGGTAGATAAATTAAATTTTCTTATAATTGAACAATTTTAAACAATGTATATTGATTTGGGAACTATGTGGTACACAATGTTAATGGTTTAGCAACCAAAGGTTTCAACATGTTATGTCTTTTAGAGTTAGATTCTTAGGGTTAGATTCTAGATTTAGAATTATTTTGTTTTTATGATTAAAAATTGCATATTTAATGTTGAGTAGTTTATATTTTGTATATATGATATTTGATACAATGACTAAGATTTGTTTTATAATCAATCAAACGTTTAGGGTTTGAGATTTGGGGTTTAGGGTTTGAGATTTATGGTTAAGGGTATAGTAGACTTACAGTTAAGTCTACTGATATGTAGACGTCTATTTCAGTCTACGTTAATTTGTGTTTACCAAAATAAATTATATTAAAATTAAAATTAACTAAGCGGGAAATGAAAACGAATTTTGGAGCCTATTTTTCCATATTGGCGCCAATATTTAAGGTATAGTAGATTTACAGTAAAGTCTACTTATATGTAGACGTCTATTTCAGTCTACGTTAATTTGTGTTTACCAAAATAAATTATTTTAAAAATTAAAATTAACTAAGCGGGAAGTGAAAATGAATTTTGGAGCCTATTTTTCCATATTGGCGCCAATATTTATGGTATAGTAGACTTACAGTACAGTCTACTTATATGTAGACGTATATTTCAGTCTACGTTAATTTGTGTTTACCAAAATAAATTATTTTAAAAATTAAAATTAACTAAGCGGGAAGTGAAAATGAATTTTGGAGCCTATTTTTCCATATTGGCGCCAATATTTAGGGTATAGTAGACTTACAGTACAGTCTACTTATATGTAGACGTATATTTCAGTCTAC
>CAKOAT010101710.1:0-38975 GCA_932364175.1 Eruca vesicaria subsp. sativa | reverse complement strand
ACACAAGCTTAAAGAGCTCATCAATGGTGGTTTTGGGTGGTTGCAAATATTGATGACAATGGCATTATGGTAAATAAGGAGAAATGTTTAGGGTGTAATAGGTTTTTAATAATTTTCGAAAATAAAATCTGATTTAAAAATAATGGCAATTTGGTAAATAAGTGGAAACATGAGGAGAGTTTAGGTTTTTTAAGAGTGATAGTAATGGACAAAAAAAAAGAGGTTGGTTTTGTGTTTGACTTGAAATTTTAGGTTGGTTTTGCAAAACCCCCTTTTTCTTAAGATATAATAATAATAAAATTATTAGAGAGTTAATGTAATATGATTTTCTAGTAATAGTTCATTTTTAAAAAAATTACACATGAAGTCAAGTCATGACTTCTGTTTTAATATATAAGATAGTATATAGTTTATATTCGATAGCTTTTGGGGTTGCTGACACATTTTATTTCTGAGAGTGAGTTCAAACTTATGAACCTCAAAGAAACTTGTACAAAGCTTGATGGTGGTGAGTGACCAAATTAAGGCTAACTAGGCACCTGAAGTTGATTAGTCGACCTAAAGAGGTTCCAAACAGTGTGGTATTAAGTTCCTAATTATTCTCTTATTGAATTGTTAGAGTCAACAGTCAACTTTAAGGGGAGTTGCTAGTATTTTATCTCAATACTTGTGACTATAGTTTCGACTAAATTAATCAACTCAAGAAGAATAAATACTAAGTATTGTGAGATAGTGATTTTACTTATTTGTCATGTTTTATTTTGTCATATTTTTTTATATAATTTTTCATATTTGTCATGTTTTTATCACTTTTGATTATTTTGTATACTTATTATATTCTCTATGATTTTAGATAATTTTTTTATTTATTTATCATCTATATATCTATCTATTCTATACTTTGAGAAGTAATTTTGCTTATTTTTCATGTTTTCCATAATGTTAGGTAATTTTGATTATTTTAGCATATTCTGTATAATTTTATATAATTTTGATTATTTATCATGCTCTTGGTAGTTTTCATTATTTTGCTTATTTATCATGTTCTCCATGATTTAGATATTTTTTTGCTTATTTATCATGCTCTCAACAATTTTAATTAGTAATTTAATTATTATCGTAATTATTTTAGCTAAGTTATTAGTTTGAATAATCTATATTATTATTTATAAATTTTATAAATACTGCAAACATGTGACTTAGGACAATCCGGTCTATATATTATCTTATTTATTAATATTTTTTAAAAAATGTTGGTTGATTCATATTTCGAGTGTTAATGTTGGACTAATATTAATATCTAACTGATATAAGAGATGTTTATTTTGGATGTCTTTTGTATCATAAGTCACTGACTCAATCAAATGCAATAATTGATTCTACTATAGTTATCTATCTATATTATTATTTGAGAAGTGATTTTTACCATTTGAATTCTTATCGTAAAAATTATAATGGTTTATGGTGTTGTTATTTTTAATGAATAATTATAATATTTATTATTTAGTCGAATATAAATAAATAAATTAATTAGTTATAATAAGAAATTTGTCAAAAGAAAAAAAAAAGAACTACGCAAGAATCTTAATGTTCTGCTAGATATGTTATATGACAATCATTATTGAATTTTATTTTATGGAAATTGTTTTTTTATGAAATAGTACGATGTTTTTTTTTTGTATATATCTATCAAAAAAATAAATAAAGTATTATCATTATCTCAAATTTTTTTTTTTAGTTTTTTTTAAATTAGTATAAACTTTTTTATTTATTTTTTGTTTTCAAAATTTGTTTTGGTAGTTTCAGGTATCTTGTTGGTTCAAAGAGGTGATTTACAAAGGTAATGAGCGTTAAATATGAAATTTTACTTTCTTGGTTTACTTTGTTGTATATTTAATATGTAGTTTAATCTTAGAGATTCTACTGATGTTTTAAAAAACGATGATGAAACAGAAAAATTAAAATGGTTAAAACTTAAGGAATAATTAGTATGGTGGTCTTTAAATTTTATTATTTATGTATTATTATATCTTTGATATGTAGTTTGATCTTATAGATTCTAGTGATGTTTTTGAAAAAATGATGATGAAACAGAAATTAAAAGTCAGAAAAAATGGTTTAAACTTAAAGAATAATTAGTATGTTGGTCTTTAAATTTATAATGCACGTATCAATAAATATTTATAATGATATATTTAAAACTGGGAAAGTATTATGATTTTTATGTATTTGTTGTTTATTCATAACAATTTATGAAATTGACCAACTAACGCCACAAGTCTCAATCATCATTACCACCAACATCGTGACACAATGCCCAGACCAAGGAGACTAAAATAAACGACTGATGTGCACCACACTTTATCCCTTTATTGGTTATTTATCCATGATAAAAAAGTTGCCGACACTAAAAATATCCATAACAATTTATGAATGTTTTAATCTTTCTGTTAAAAAACTACTTGACGTTCAATTAAATCGTGGCCTCGTGGTGGTCTGATTCCAAAGAACCCATCATTCTGAATGGTTTCAATGGCTCGGTTCGAAGACAAACGCCACAATACCTCCATATGAAGCAACCTAATTCCTCCGATCAGTCTCTCCGGCAGCTCATCCTCTTCTTGCGCCTCAACAACATAGCCAATGTCGACAATAAGGCTCCTGGCGTACCCAAACAAAAGCCGCACAAGGGCTGCAAAAACCCGCCAGCTACCTGTATTGATATGCATCTTAAAGTACAAGTTTGGTCCTCATGGTAAGTACACCTCAGGGTCCTAGCCATAAGAAACGCGCCGAACTGCCATGCCGCAGCGTTAACTATCCTAGGCCCTTTAAAAAGATTCAATTATCTCTTACAATGGTTTAAAGATTCAACTATCCCATTGTAAGTAGTCTAAGTAATATGGGGTTCATATATCCACAATGATTTTAAGATTCCATACCCTTCACTTCATCTTTTAACACTCTAAATCATTTTTTTTCTTCTACTTCATCATTCAATACATATTCAAACTTTTATCCACTACAATGGTTTTGTTGAATAAATTTCAACACCCTATTTTTTAATTAATAATTATTTTTTCTATATCCAAATTAAATAAATCTTATATCTATTTATAGAGAATTTAAAGTGATAATTTTCCATATAAAATAAAAAAAAATATTTAATTTATAGTGAGATTATTGGTTTTAAATAAAAAAGATATGAAAATATCAAAAATCTCTTAAAAAGTGATATGTGTCGTTGGTGGCCCTCACTTTCTTCTTATTCAACTAGTTGAATCTTTTCAACACCAATTAATCCACATCATCAAATTTCATTTTTCAACACCCTCATTGTCATGATTCAACTGTTGAAATTTTTATTCAACACCCCATTGTAGATAATCCTATGATATATTAACATAGATAAAGAAATATGTGATATTTCATCACAAAGGAAGAATTTGGATGGATATCAGTTCTGAGGCTTGTGATGTCCAAGAAATCTATCATTGTAATATTAACTAGGTGATTATATACAAAAAAATTGTTTGAATACTAACTTTGAGTGCATGATTGAACGAACGTAGAGTCAATTATCAGAAAATTATTGAGTATCGAGTCATGCTGATATTTTTTTTTGTAAACCTATTTAATTCACATTAGATTTCAATGATATCAGTGAGAGGTTACCATTCACATTCGCACTTCAATACAAAGAATTTTATTTCTGAAATGATATGATCAATAACATTTGAGATCCGCGATTACGCGTAATGAACATTAATTATGTGTTGCTAAAAAAAAGAAAGAACAATAATTATGTGTATATATTATTTATACATATTTTGTTTATTTACGTATTATGCAATACTATATATATTAAATAATTGAGAATTAAGTAACTATTACATATATAATTAAATTGGAGTAAGAACATACAGAAAAATAATCTATTTATTTATTTACAATAATTTTGCTGGTAAGAAAGCAAAAACAATCATTTATTTATTTTAGTTTATATATATTTCATATCGTTTAAATTAAACTATACATTGTATGAAAATACATACTTATATTTTGATATTTGCAATGAACATATATTGAAAAGTTAATATTTTAATTTTGAAATATGTCTTTTTTAAAAAAAAAATAGTTATCAATTATTGAAAAATCGTTGGTGTAAAGTTTTGTTACGCAAATATGCAAATAATCATAAAATCATATGAGTAGAAACCTCATTTAATAAATATAAATATTTAAATTGTGCTATATTACTATGTTTATATCATTTAAATAATTATATACCATATACAATATAGAAGATTGATTATTTTGATTTATTTATCGTAATTGCGTATAAACAAGAGTGATAGTTAAATTAATATGCATACGCTAATTTATTAAATAATAGTAACTGACGTTTAGTTATTTAATATATATATATATATATTTATTATTTTATTATTTTATAATATGCATAAAAATATAAAATAAATAATAAATATAAAATTCTTATTGTGCATAAAGTGCAGATCTTAACCTAAGTATGTATTTCTTTAATTATTTTAAATCTTAAGTATTTTCTAAATCTCAGGTCAAAACAAACAAACGAAATGAGAATAAACTTCAAAACAATTATTGTTATCGAGTAATAACTAAAATAAAATAAAAAACACAACAAGAGAAAAAATTGAAGATAAATAGGATTGACACGTGAACGTAAACTTCTCATAACCATAATTAATTTTTAAATTGTTAAATCATGATATGAAATTGAGTTAATTTTTATTTTGTTAACTTTTTAAATTTTAATTTTTAAAATCATTATGGTTATGTTAAATCATGACCATAATTAATTTTAAATTGTTTCTTTGTATTTAAAAACGTAGAATATTGTTTTTTTTTAAATAATTTTAAATTTAACTTATTTTTTATAAATTTTTTTTTAAAATATATAATTTGTAAAAATATAATATTCTAATACTTTTAGACAAATAAATAAATTATATTAAATTAGTTTTGAAACTTTATATATTTTAAATGCAAATATTTACCAACTGCTTCTCAAGAAAACATTAGAGAACTTGCTAATACTCTACCAATCAAGCCCATTGACACTCCAATTATTTTCCATCACTCGAACAGTGAAAAGTGAAAAGATATATGAAATCAGATCCATTAAGTTCTAAACTTTGATCTACAGTTATAATTACAGTTGTTTCCAATCCTACGTATAGATAATTATATAAATAAATTAAAATTCAATAATTTCAAATACATATTAAAAAACCATATGTAAATTTTAAATTCGTTAATACTAAAATTTTATATTTTAATTACATAAATTCACACTGCGCAAGAGGCAGGTCTTATCCTTTTTTTTGTGTGCAAAGGCAGGTCGTATCCTAGTATATTTATATATATATATATATATACTAGGTCTTATCCTAGTATATATATATTTACATTAATAAAAATCAACTAAATATATGTATCATATTTTGTATACATATATATATATATATATATTTTTTAAAATTAGTTGTATGTGTACATTGAAAAATAAAGAACTAAAGCAATACTAAAAATAAAAGTACTGTTGATAATTAAATAATTAAATTTTATTTAAATTTATCGTTTCATTATGTTAATTAATATATTGATATTTACCTATTTATTAAAAATAAAATAAAGGCACCAAAAATATAACATTTATTATATATATATATATATATAAATATTTAAATAAATACATTTAAACTATGAAATAAGACATATTCAAAGCAAATAATAATTAAATATAATATAAAGAAAAATGATTATCATAAAATGTAACTTTAGTTTTATTGAAAATTAAATAAGATCAAATCGCAATTATTAAACAAAATAAAAAGAAACAAAAATAGAAAATAAAATTATGGTTTTTCTCCACACAGCTGAAGGTTTAAATGTTAAAATAAAAGATATATTTGTAAAAGTGATTAAAACAAAAAGTCAAAAGCAAAACTAATTTATAAGTTTTCGAAATTTTTCTAAATGATTCTTTAGTCTATCACCATTATTTTTCTCTTTTATTTACAATATTACATTGTCATCATAATACCAACCATCATGAACAGTAAATTTAAAGCTCTAAATGCACCTAAAAAATCAACATCTACATCTATTTTTTTTTTTTTTGAAACATCTTCATATTCTTATTTCTTACACATACAAAGCATTTTCCCTTCACTTCCACTCTTATTTCATCCCACAATGTCAATTTTTTTTTATTTCAGAATATATATGCTTACTAGAATTACTCAAATTCACGATTCCTGGTCAAGAACGAGTTGGCAACTTTCATTAATGCCTGAAGAAGCTAAACATGAATTTCACCAGATCTGTGAACTTAAGAGAATACTTCTTTGTTAACAAAATAATATGGATAGACTTCTCAGTAAGTCGTCTTAGATAAACATGGCATAAGATTTCTTTGGAAGTCATCTCAATATTTATTCTGGGATTCTGGTCAAACCTTTTGGTTATTGCACTGATGACGTGTCAATTTTTCTAATAAAGACAAATAAATTAGAAAATTCAATAAAATATTAGAAAATAAGTCATTTATTAAAAGTACATAATTTTTAAATTTATGTTCAAAATAATTAAATTTTAATAATTCTAAAACTAAAAATACTCAAATGCTTTTTATAAATTATCTAAAATACTAAAAATGTAATACCGTGAAACTTATAATACTCAAAAATAAAAAATTTAAACCTTATGAAATTTTAGTTTAAAAAAAAAAAATTAAAGTACTAACAAGTCATTACTTGAATTTTCTTAAAAGAAATGAAATTTGTTAAAGTGTGAATTTTTATTTAATTTCTGATTTTTTTTTTATTGTATATTTTTATTTTTATTGTAAAATTGACATTTTTTTATTTGTTGAAAAAACAAGTCAAATTGAATGTTTTTGTGATAAAGATGTCAAGTTGAGGGTTTAATGTTTTAGTCAATAATTTTGAAAGTTTAAAGTATTATTAAGTGCTATTTAAAAAAAATTGTGTGATTTTCCGTTAATAATTTATTTAAATACTCGTATCTACAATTTCGTGTACATTAACTAACTGAAAAATTAATAATTAATGAGTATAACTTCAGCTAAATTTAAATATATGATTTGCTTATACATAAAGACCTTTCTTTAGAAAATTTAAAATAGTTGATATATTTGAAATAGGAGAATATCGTGATTTTATATATTTGATGCTTTTTCATACTAATGTTTTAAGAGAAATTATTGGGTTCACCAACCAATTATATTTCATTATTTCATATTCAGTATCTTTAAAAAAAGAAACAAAGTATTATCGAGTTTTAATATGTTTTGAAAATTCAAAGATAAAAACAAATAAAAAATTATAGTAGTTGCAAACAAAATAATTTTTTTAAAAATATTTTTTAATACCGTCAGCAAAACACTAAACCTAAATCCTAAACCCTAAATCCTTGGATAAATCCTCAACCCTTAAATTAATCTTAAACCCTAGGATTTATGATTAAACCAAGGGTTTAGAGTTACCTAAGGGTTTAGTGTTTAGTGTTTTGCTGACGGTATTAAAAATATTTTTTTTTTTTAAAAATGAAGGATTTATCCAAGGGTTTAGGATTTACGAAAAGCTTTTAAGATTTATGATTTAGGGCTTAGGGTTTAGTGTTTTGATAATAGTATTAAAAATAAATTTTTTTTTTGTAATTACTATTATTTTTTATTTATTTTTATCTTTATATTTTAAAAACGTAATATATCTCTACAATATTTTGTTTTCTTTTTAAAAAAACTTATTCTTGGGTTCATTCACCAAGCACTAATATTTGATTATTTGATATTTGATATCTTTTAAAAAAGAAAACAAAATACTAGATAATTTAATTTGTATTATATCTTTTAGATAAAAATATAAAACACCAAAAATAGTAATAATTGCAAAAAAAAAAAAAAATTGATAATGTTGTCAACACAATACTAAACCCTAAACCTTAAATTTTAAACTCTAAACCTTGGGGTAAATCTTAAACTCTAAAATATAAGTATTAAAACTAAATGTTAATAACACTAAAACCTAATTCCTAATCACTAAACTTTAAAACTCTTGGATAAACCATAACCCTAAAATTTATCATTTATTCAAGGGTCCATGGTTTACCCAAGGTTTTAGGATATAGTGATTAGGATTTAATTTTTAATTCTTTTAGGGTTTAATATTTATCCAAAATTTTAGGATTTACCAAGCGTTTCTGATTTAGAGTTTAGTATTGTGCTGATTTTGTCAAAGATATTAATTTTTTTTTTTTTGCAACGATTGCTACTTTTTAGATATTTTTATCTTTTTATTTCAAAACATAATGTAAATTAAGTATCCTATTATTTTGTTTATTTTTTTTAAAGATATCAAATATCAAATAACCAAATAATATTGGTTGGTGAACCGAACCCAAGAATAAGACTTATTCTTGGGTTCACCATCCAATAGGATTGCATTATTTCATATTTGATATCTTTTTAAAAAGGAAAACAAATCCTATTAAATTATATTATATTTTTAAAAATAAAAACACAAAAATACATAAAAAATAATTATAATTAATAAAAACAAAAATAATTCTTTTTAAAGAAAATATTTTAACACTAAACCCTAAACTCTAATCCTAAATCCTAAACTCCTGGGTAAATCATAAAACTTTGGATAAATCTTATAGTGTTTTATAAATTTAGTGTTTATGATTTACCCAAGGGTTTAGGATTTAGGATTAGAGTTTAGGGTTTAGTGTTTATGATTTATCCAGGGGTTAAGGGTTTAGGATTAGAGTTTATAGTTTAGTGTTTTAGAGTTAAAATAATTTTTTTTTAAAGAATTGTTTTTATAAAAGTTATCCAAAAGTTTATAATTTACCGAGGGGTTTAGGGTTTAGAATTAGAGTTTATGGTTTCGTGTTAAAATATGTTTGTTAAAAAAAAATTATTTTTGTTTTTATTAATTATTCTTATTTTTTTGTATTTTTATTTTTTAAAACATAATATAACTTAAAAGGATTTTGTTTTTTTTTTACAAGATATCAAATATAAAATAATACAATTCTATTACATAGAGGTTCACCCTCGGGGGTGAACATAGAGGTTCACCCTAGGGGGTGAACCCAAAAATAACTCCAAGAATAACTACTTTTTAAAGCGTTATTCTTGAGTTCACTCCCTAGGGTGAACCTCTAGGTTCACCATCCAGTAGGATTGAATTATTTTATATTTGATATCTTTTTAAAAAAGAAAGAAAATCTTGATAAGTTATATTATGTTTAAAAAAATACAAAATAGATAACTAATAATAATACAGTGCAACCTCTATAAATTAATAATATTGGGACTACAGCAAAATTTTATTTTTTTAATTTAGAGAGATATTAATTTATCGATATACTAATCAAATCAAAAACTCAATTTGAGACTATAAAATTATATTATTTTATAGGGATATTTAGTGTATATTAATATATCCAATATTAATTTATAGAGGTTCTACTGTAATTAATAAAAACAAAAATAATTTTTTTTAAAGAAAATATTTTAACACTAAACCCTAAACTCTAATCATAAAACCTAAACCCATGGGTAAATCATAAACCTTTGGATAAATTTGTTAAAAAAATTCTTTAAAAGAAAATATTTTAACACTAAAACACTAAACCATAAACCTAAATCCTAAAAATAAATCCTAAACCTAAATCCTAAACACTAAACCCTAAATCCCTTGGTAAATCCTCAACCCTTAGATTAATCTTAAACCCTAGGATTTATGATTAAACCAAGGGTCTAGAGTTACCTAAGCGTTTAGGGTTTTGCTGACGGTATTAAAATAGTTTTTTTAAATCAAGGATTTATCCAAGGGTTTAGGATTTACAAATTTTTTTTAAGATTTACGATTTAGGGTTTAGTGTTTTGATAATAGTATTAAAAATTTATTTTTATTGCAATTACTATTATTTTTTATTTATTTTTATCTTTATATTTTTAAAACGTAATATATCTCTACAATATTTTGTTTTCTTTTTTAAAGACTTATTCTTGGGTTCGTTCAGCAAGCAATAATATTTGATTATTTGATATTTGATATCTTTTAAAAAAAAAAGAAAACAAAATACTTGAGAATTTAATTTGTATTATATCTTTTAGATAAAAATATAAAACACCTAAAATAGTAATAATTGCAAAAAAAAAATATTGATAATGTTGTCAACACAATACTAAACCCTAAACCCAAAATTTTAAACTCTAAACCTTGGGGTAAATCTTAAACTCTAAAATATAAGTATTAAAACTAAATGTTAATAACACTAAAACCTAAATCCTAATCAGTAAACCTTAAAACTCTTGGATAAACCATGAACCCTAAAATTTATCATTTATTCAAGGGTTCATGGTTTATCCAAGGGTTTAGGGTTTAGTATTATTAGGATTTCATTTTTAATTCTTTTAGGGTTTAATATTTATCCAAAATTTTAGGATTTACCAAGCGTTTATGATTTAGGGTTTAGTATTGTGCTGACTTGGTTAACGATATTAATTTTTTTTTGCAATGATTGCTAATTTTTAGATATTTTTATCTTTTTATTTAAAAACATAATGTAAATTAAGTATCCTTTTATTTTGTTTCTTTTTTTTAAAAGATATCAAATAACCAAATAATACTGGTCGGTGAACCTAACCCAAATATAACTACTTTTTAAAGAGTTATTCTTGAGTTCACCCCTTAGGGTGAACTTCTAGGATCACCATCCAATAGGATTGAGTTATTTCATATTTGATATCTTAAAAAAAAAAAAAATCTTGTTAAGTTATATTATGTTTTAAAAATACAAAATAAATAATAATAATAATACAGTGCAACCTCTATAAATTAATAATATTTGGGACTACACCAAAATTTTATTTTTATTAATTTAGAGAGATATTAATTTATCGATATATTAATCGAATCAAAAACTGAATTTGTGACTATAAAATTATATTATTTTATAGAGATATTTAGTGTATATTAATTTATCGAGTATTAATTTACAGAGGTTCTACTGCAATTAATAAAAACAAAATTAATTTTTTTTAAAGAAAATATTTTAACACTAAACCCTAAACTCTAATCCTAAACCCTAAACCCATGGGTAAATCATAAACCTTTTGATAAATTTTATAAAAAAAATCTTTAAAAGAAAATATTTAACACTAAAACACTAAACCATAAACTCTAATCCTAAACCCTAAATCTTTGGGTAAATCATAAACAATAAACTCTAGACTTTAATCCCAAACCCTAAACCCTTGGGTAAATCATAAACACTAAATTTTTAAAACACTATAAGATTTATCCAAATGTTTATGATTTACTCAAGGGTTTAGCGTTTAGGATTAGAATTTAGGGTTTAGTGTTAAAATATATTTTTTTAAAAAGAATTATTTTCTTTTTTTTTAATTATTATTTTTTGTATTTTTTTAAAACATAATATAACTTAATAAGATTGTGTTTCCTTTAAAAATATATCAAATCTTATTATATAAAGTTTGGTTTCTCAAAGTTACTAATTAACACGATCGTGACACATGGCAAGTTATTAGTTAAGATTGTGACATGTGTTAAAAACAATTGTCCAAAAAACAGATTTTTCCTCTTTAAAATATTTCTACTCTCATAATGCTAATTTTACTTTATTAAAATTCTAATTAAAAAGTTTAAAACGAAAAAAAAATCTTATCTTCTTATAAAACCTTTTCAAATTATTATTAAGATAAAACAATTTTTAAAAATAAAAAGGTCAAAACGAAAAAATAAAAGAATTTTATTATAATAAAACAATTTTTATTAAAATAATATGATTTGCAAGTTATTAGTTAAGATTGTGACATGCATGGGTTTAAAAATTGTCCAAAAAAGATATTTTTTCTCCTTAAAATATTTCTACTCTCATAATGCTAATTTTACTTTATTAGAATCCTAATTAAAAAGTTTAAAACAAAATTATTATAATTTTTTTGAAAACTTATTATTAAAATAAAAAGATTTTTAAAAACAAAAAGGTCAAAACGAAAAATAAATTTTCTAATAATAAAACGATTTTTTATATTTTTATTAAAATAATACGAGTTTTAAAATAATTTATTAAATAAGAAAAATCTTATTATAATAAAACAATTTTTTAGAAAAGTCATAGTAATTTTAATTTTAACAAAACCTATTCCAAAACTGAATTGTAATTATCCTTTTCAAAATGTAAACCAAAAAATGAAAAATACTGTTTTTTGCTAATTTTTCTTTATAATAAAGGAAAGATAATTTTAAAAATAATTATATAAAAATTATATTTTTCCTTTTTTAGAATATTTCTATGCTTATGATGTTAATTTTCCATTATTAAAATCCTAATTAAAAAGGTCAACACGAAAAAAATTATTAGATAGTAAATATCCTTTTAAAGAAATTAAACGTTTTCTTACTCTCATAATAAAAAAGATAATTGTAAAAAACATATTTCTTCCTTTTTAAAAATATTTCTACTCTCATAATGCTAATTTTCCTTTATTCAAATTCTAATTAAAAAGGTCAAAACGAAAAAAACCTTATTATAATAAAATGATTTTTAAAATTATTATTAAAATAAAACGGTTTTTACAATACTTTATTAAATAATAGAAATCTTGTTATAATAAAACGATTTAAAAAATAATAATTTGAATTTTAACAAACTTTATTCCAAAACCGAATTGTAATTATCCTTTTTAAAATATAAACCTAAAAATGGTAAAAACTATTTTATGCTAATTGTCCTTTATAATAAAGAAAAGAAGATTGTAAAAAATTTCCTTTTTAATATATTTCTACTCTCATAATGCTAATTTCCCTTTATTCAAATCTAATTAAAAAGGTTAGAACGGAAAAAAATATTAGATAGTAATTATCCTTTTAAAAAAACTTAGATCAAAAAAATGTTAAAGACTGATTAATGTTAATTAATCCAAGAGGAAATATGATTATTCACATCTATATATATATTAAACTAAGATCTTTTATATTTGGTCACTTCTCATATTTTATCGCCAAGCATAATTATTGATTCAAGAAAAATATAAGGTGAAGTTCTATATTCTTTTCTTCTTATAAAGTTATGGTTGATCGTTGTCATGATTATTATTTGATCGTTGTCATGCTTTTGAGTTCTGTCTTTTTTTATCGAAACTTCTGAGTTCTGTCACATAGTAATACGTTTAAAGTTATTGCCACCACACCATAACATTGCTGTCACATAGTAATGCGTTTTAATATCACTATTATGATTTTTTATGTGTGTTTGTCTTATTATTATTTTCTAACTGAAATTATAATTTAATTTGTTACCAGAAATTATCAAGAAGAAACGACGATTTCAGAAAGTTATTTAACACTAGATCAGTTAAATAAAAAAATGTCTTTACTGTCGAACCATGGTACGTCATATTAGAAAGTGGTGAGCAACTTTTTTTAAAAACAATAATGAGCTTATAGGAATGAATTTTCTCTTATTTGATGAGAAGGTAAATATTTTTATTTTAATATTTTAAAAATATTATAGAGTTTTATTATTAAATATAATTTGTTTATTATATGAAAAATACTATTCAAGATTGTGTACAACATTCTTTAATTGAAAAGTTTGGAGATGGATTACATAAAGAAACCGTTATATTACCATAAACGATCATACATGATATAAAAATTCAATTATAATTATAAGATTGAGTGTCTTAGAAGAACAAAATTGTTTTTTATCAAATATTTTGTCTATTATAAGCGATGTCAAGCTGTTTTCAATATATTGATTGATTGATTTCATTCCTACAGCACTCTATACAATTTTTGTTCAATTTCTCACAACCAACATGACCTGACGTGTACTTAGCGTCTTGCCTTCAACATGAGTAAGCATGTACACTTCGTCCTTTCAAGCATTGCATATGAAAATGATATTGCTTTGGAGGTGACTTTCGTTTTCTCGCTTAATCTTTAGTATCAGTAGCTTTTGCCTTTAACTTAATTAATTTCATTCTTTGATGTTTGCAGAAAATCTATTAGCTCACTCGCTGGCCCACTTATGATGAGCTTCATGTGATGTATAAAGCAAAGTGGCTTAAGAATGAGATGAAGGAGTTAGAAGGGAAGGGAAAGATGCTGAGGTCTGCGATTCTTGAGAGGATTAAGCTCATGGAGCATTTCTTTTAGAGGGTAAAGCACTAGTTATTCATTTTTATGTTCTTTTTTTTGTAGGAAATGTATGAGATAACTTGCTGGCCATCTTATGACGAACTAAAGAATCTTCATGAGGCGGATTGGTTGGAACCAAAAATAGAGAATGAATTGTGGTCATTCTTGCTTGATAGGATCAAGTTTATGCGTTACAATTCTTGAACCAGTGGACCTTATCAATCATCCGTCAGGGATCGTTCCCACTCTTCAAAACATCGTCTCTACGCTTAACTTGGATTGCAAGCTTGACCTAAAAGCCATAGCTTTTCAAGCACGGAACGCTGAATACAACCCTAAACGAATAATGAGCTTATAGGAATGAATTTTCTCTTATTTGATGAGAAGGTAAATATTTTTATTTTAATATTTTAAAAATATTATAGAGTTTAATTATTAAATATAATTTGTTTATTATATGAAAAATACTATTCAAGATTGTGTACAACATTCTTTAATTGAAAAGTTTGGAGATGGATTACATAAAGAAACCGTTATTGAAATCTGCAATTTTAATATGCAAGATTGCAAAAACTATAAAGTATCATATCATAAATATCAAATAAGATTGACTGAGAAAACATCAGTTGCATGTGTGGTTCAACAATTATCTTAGATACCGCTTAGAAAAGTTTGATTTAGAAATTATGAAGATTTAGTTCAATTGAAAGATTCAACAAACGATTTATATGGTAATATTCATATATATATATATATATAAGATAGTATGTTTCTGTAATTGTAGTAATTTGATTGTTGAAAATTGTATGTTTCCGACAGTTGATTGGATATGTTTCTAACAGTTGATTAAGAATATAATAAGATATTATTTTCTGTAATTCATTTTTTAGTTTCATAGTAGATAATAAAAATGATTTTTTGTTAATAATTAATTATAAATACTAAGTAATTTTCATTTTTAAAATCTAAAGCAAAATATATTTGCAAAATCAATATGATAATAATTTTTTATATATTTTCTTTCACTTAATTATAATGAAATAAATATCAAAAATAACTATTAATAAAAACAAAAACATTATTGACTATTTTAAAACATAAAGCAGAAAATTAAAAATTATGTCAAAATAGGTTCTTAATTCAAAAATGTGTCTCATAACATACATTTAAATTCTAAAATTGATGTAAATCCATGCAACGCACGGGTCCATAGCTAATATGAAATAATGCAATACTATTGGAGGGTAAACCTAAAGGTTCACCATACGAAGTTAAGCTAAGAATATTTTCTTTTAAAAGATACTTAATATAAAATAACATAATCTTATTGGTTGATGAAAACAAGAATTACTCATGTTTTAATATCTCTTCTTTCTATCTTTAAAATAGTTGAAATCCATTTAATGCGTGTTTACGTCGTCACTTGCTTCCACCGAGCCCATCATCCTGTACGGTTTCAGTGGCTCCGGTTCGACCACAAAAGCCGAGGATACCTCCATACCACACAATCTAACACCTCCAATCAGTTTCTCCGGCAGCTCATCCTCTTCATGCGCCTCAATAACGAAGCCAACATCGAGCGTAAGCTTCCTTGCGTACCCCAACATAAACTGTAGAAACCCTGACAAGATCGGCGAGACGCATGTATCCACATCCATCTCAAAGTAGTTTGGTCCTTTATGGTAAGCACACCTCACGGTCTTAGCCACAAGAAACGCACCGAACTGCCCGGCCGCAGCTTTAACTATCCATGGCCCTTTCACGACTTGGCTCACTATTTTAAACCTCTGGTTACGAAACGTATCGTCTCCGTCTATGAACCGTTTGAAGAGAGAATCGGAGGGAATAGGTTGGTCCGTCGCGAAGTAGAGCACCGAGTGGTAGTGTTCCTTGCCTGGAATATGAAAGTTCATAGCGAAGATGAAGCTGTTTTGGGACTGACCAAGAGACTGAGCTTGTCTGAGCGCGTGAGCCACACGGTTGTCGGGACGAGCTAGGATGTTGTCGAGTTTGGTAGTGGATTTGAGCCAGTCAACACCAGCGAGAGAGAGGAGGTAGTCTCCGCCGGGACATTTACGTTTGTTGGTGAAATAGTCGGCGGAGCGGACAGAGAATACGTCTCCAGGAGGTGAAGCCCAGCCATTGGTTCCTGTATCGAGATCGACGTGGCGGGCTGATCCACCATTGATCGTCTCGGTTATCCAATCCGGTACGGAGGACATTGATCCGGTTCTGGCCGGCTTGAGGTTGTTATCATCGACATGGTTTTGGGTTTGGTTCATAGTGTGTGATGCTCATTCGTTGTTCTTCTCTCTCCCTATAAGTATCATGGGGCTCATATAAAAACACATGAAAAAAATGCGCCAATGGTTGGTCCCTGGATATTAATGTAGAATACCGTTGAGTTCTTACAGTTATTAGAGCATCATTACTCATTTAGAAACTCTAAATTATGTTATGTTAATATGTTCTATTGTGTTATTAAATTTTAAATACGAAATAGATTGGATCAACATGGAAAAATACTTGCATTTTTATTCACTCAAAGACTCATTGATTCATAGGAAGTAAAATTTCTTATATATACAGTTATGGGAAATTCTCGATAAAAAAACATATCTCATGCTTTTATTCACTTTGTCCTCTTTAATCATTAAATTTGATTACATTGGATATGAGAAACTGTTCTAGATACCCTCCCTAGTCCGACCTTAACTTATTTCATCACAAAAGAAGATTTTGGAGTCTCCAAGCTCAACGAGACAAGGTTATTTTAGTGGCGTGATGTGGAGCCTTCTCGATGCTTTGTTTGGCTTGTACAACTTTTTGAAGGCCATACTTGCACGGACGGATGTCAGATCCGAGCGAGTGATTGATGGGCTTAGAGCATCCCCACCAGTGATACTGAGGTGGGGATTGTCAGCTGTATTTTTTTTTTATTTTTTTTTTTATTTTTTTTTTTCGTTTACTTTTTCAAAAAAAAAAAAAAAAAAAAAAATTGGCGAATCACGGCCCGCCACGTGGCGAACTCGTGACGAACCGGGTTCACCACGACGAACCCACGCGCGCGGAGTTCGTCACTGTTTCCCTCGGTAAACGTGTGAACCCCCCTTTAAATCCCCTAATGGGGGTGCTCTTAATCCACGAAATCCATTAGTAATAACAATATGGAAATGATCCAAAACCATCTCGCACCTTGGACTCAAGCTTGTAATTAGCCCTGGGCAAGAAACCGAAACTGAAAAATTGAACCAGAATCGGAATACCAGAAATCAAAATCGGACCAAAATCCTCAAACACCCGAATGGTTCATATATTTCTTTATCCGAAAAACCAAACTGGAACCGGAATCGAGAACCGAACGGATATTCAAATATCTAAAAGAAATAAGTTTAACCTTTTTAATATAAGGTTAAGTGACATCAAACCCATTTGAAATCAATGTTGGACATAAAGAGTGAAACATTGTTATCACCATTTATCTTCAAGCTACTCTCTTATATTAAAAGTATATGGTATTTTCATATTTAAATGTAGTAAATACTTATAAAATTAAAATTTTATTGACTTGTTGGATTGAAGAATATGTAAATGTGTAAACATTACACCATTTAAATTAACATGTTAACTAATATATTTTGTATATTATATATTTGATTTACATATTAAATGGGTTCGAAACCGAGCTGGATCCGAACCGAAATCTCATAAGTATCTATTGGATATAGATATAATTTATCCGATATACCCGAAACCGAATGGTTCCTAATTGAAACTGAACCAAATACCCGAATGCCCATGACTACATGTAATATACACATAAAATTACATGCATATTTTTTAAAAATAGTATATTGTTATTTTAGTTTATTTATGTTAAATATAAATTAAAATGTGATAGATTTCTATAAATAATGATAACCAATTATTATAATTTTTTTTGAAAAGGAATTAATATACGTACATGAACACATAAAAAATCATCTAACCTTTTAATTATGTAAGATGACACTTTAAAAAACGGTTTAGAACTTTTAGTGTATTAGTATAAAATCATATTTCGATAAAACAGGTTTTCAATTTATGCCAAAAAAGAAAGATAAAACAGGTTTTCACATTGGCAACGTCAACATCTTCCAAAAGTTATAAAATTATTTTCTCATTTTCAGGAAAAAAATAACGAGTAACAGTTGGTAGTTGGTGGTGGCAAACGTTTGTTCATATCTACTCTTTCTATAATATTAAAAAATAAAGGTGACAGAACATCCCAAAGATGCTGGGACATGTAGCTTATACCAAAATAATGGATTTGGGGTTTATGGTAATTTCGAAAATCGGTTAGAGAAGTGGTGACAAGATCTATTTTGATCCAACGGGATTCGGACACGAACCTAAAGCGGGGATACTAGGTTTAAAATACCCTTGTTTTGTTCCTTTGGTGGCCGACTGATCTTGTAAAAGCTTTGATATTTTTCTTGTGCTCATGGACGGTTTTACCCTTCCATCCAAATCAAGTCTTTATTTGCATAGAAAAGAAAAATATGAGAAATGGTGGACTTTTTTTGTTGGGAAATTCTGAATTAGGAGGAGACTCATACTTTACATAATTATTTTTGGGCGAAAATTATACTTTACGTAACATTTCAATTACAGATCTACAAACAAATTAAAAAGTCAAAAGTATTAATGATGTATCATAACGATTAGGTTTGTTATGGTGACTTTGATGCAAAACTTTTCAAAACATAATATTTCTTAAGCTTATCATATAAATCCCTTTTTTAGTTAAAAAGAATCATATAGATCCCTTTTTATTTGGAGTATAAAATTCTCTTTTATTTGCCAAGAAAGTTTTTTTATGAGTGGTATCTGATAAAGAAGAAAACCTTTTACATTCAAAAATAGTTTCTATTTTTTTCAAAATTCTACTTTTAAGGTGAAATTGACAATGAAAATAGAAAGTAGAAAAATTTAGACAGAATGTTCTTCTTGGTAAGAGACAAACGAAAGTTGTGTTTGGTCAAAACATTTAGGCAGCAAAACTTGACATTTTCCCATTCGTCGTCTCTCTCATCTGTGTTTCATTCTCTCACTTCTTTCCTCCATTTTCTTCTTCTTCTTCAATGGTCATTTGTTGTTCATACGAAATCAAGTCAACGATGCTTCTCTTGTCCCAGTTTCATTCTTGTTTGTTTGAGCTTTAATCCAAGCTAAGGTTTTGAATTCCCAAATCTCTCTTCTTTGACTTGCCTCTTACATAAAAAGATTCACCATTTCTATGATCTGAGCTTCAGACAAAACACCTTAGTTCAGTCAACTCTGGTCCTGGATCTGTTTCCCGCAGTTTCAGACCAAACCCACATCAAAAGTTTCAACATTTAAGCTCATATAACACAAAAGAACCAGCTATGGTTGTAGAAGACCAAAGCCTTGAAAGTGGCGGATCCGTCCGTGTGGTCAAAGGAGAGAGTCATTTCCGTAATGTGGTGTGGGGTCCAGTGCGGTGGATAAAGATGCTGGCCAGAGAGCTTCACTGGAGCTTTGTCTTCGGTGTGGTCTCACTCTACGGTATAAACCAAGGCCTTGGTGGCTCATTAGGTCGTGTAGCCACAGAGTATTACATGAAAGATGTTCAAAAGGTTCAGCCTTCAGAGTCTCAGGCTCTCACTGCAATCACCAAGATTCCATGGATCATTAAGCCTCTTTGGGGCATTCTCACTGATGTTCTTCCCATCTATGGCTTCCATAGACGCCCTTACTTCGTTTTGGCAGGTGTCCTTGGAGTTGTTTCTATGCTTTTCATATCGGTTCTTGGTAATCTACACCTTTACTTGGCACTGATGTGGATGACTATATCAAGTGCTGCAATGGCGATAGCTGATGTGACCATTGATGCTTGCACTGCTTACAACAGTATCAAACACCCTTCTCTTGCCTCGGATATGCAGAGTTTGTGCAGCTTAAGCTCTTCCATTGGAGCACTTCTTGGTTTCTTCATGAGTGGCATCTTAGTTCATCTTGTTGGCTCTAAGGTTAGTGAATCTTGTACTGTGATCTCTGATGACTTCTTTTTAATGCTGCTGTGTTTTGTTTTTTTCGAGGTTAGGGTGTGTTTGGCTTGCTGACACTCCCATTCGCGTTAGCATCTGTAGTAGGGATGGTGTTTAGTGAGTCCCGTGTTCCTGGTTTCTCTTACAAACAGGTGGTGACATTCTCTAATTCACTAGCTTGAGTTTCTACCAGCGTGAGATTACTGACTCTTGTTTTGTATCAATTCAGGTAAACCAGAAGTTTATTGACGCGGGGAGAGCGATGTGGAGGACAATGAAGTGCTCAGATGTGTGGAGGCCGAGTCTGTATATGTTCATTTCCCTAGCTCTTAGTTTGAACATTCATGAAGGTCTCTTCTATTGGTTCACAGATTCAAAGGATGGTCCTTTGTTTGCTCAGGTACACTTTCAAAAACATACCTTAAGTTGTGTAATATGAAGAGATCTTTTCTTGATTTGGTTTCAGGAAACTGTTGGATTCATTCTCTCAATTGGATCAGTAGGGTCGATACTAGGAGCAACGTTGTACCAGCTAGTCCTCAAGGACCATCCCTTCCGTGGAATTTGTTTGTGGACTCAACTTCTGTTTGCCTTAGCAGGAATGCTTGATCTCATCCTTGTGCTACGTCTCAACTTAAAATTCGGCTTACCAGACTATCTCTTCATAGTGGTCGATGAGGTAGTTTCTCAGATGATAGGACGTCTGAAATGGATGCCGCTGCTCGTGCTCACTTCAAAGCTTTGTCCTCACGGTATTGAAGGGACCTTCTTTGCGTTGCTAATGTCTATTGACAATGCAGGCTTCATGACCTCTTCTTGGCTTGGAGGAGTGTTGTTGCATGTACTTAAGGTGACTAGGACAGAGTTTGGTAACCTCTGGCTTGCGGTTTTGATCAGGAATGTGATGAGAGTTTCGCCGCTATTTGTTCTGTTTCTTGTGCCTAAGGGAGATCAGAACACGTTCAAGCTCCCTGGTGAGATCATGGGGGAAGATTCTGATGAAGAAAAAGAAGAAGCTCGGAGTTTGGAATTGGCTTCTCTTGTTCATTCCTCTGATAGAAGTTAGCTCACAGTGTTCTCTTGCTATAGACAATCTTTGAAGCACATGCTTCAGTTACTCAGCATTTTCTCTGAACACCTGCACTGATAGAAAGTGTAGATTTTGCAAGTTTGCCACATTTTTTTTGGTATAGGACAGTGTCTTGTAATATAAGTAGTTACTTAAGAAAAACATGAACTGGGACTGGAATACACAAGTGCAAGATGTGTAGTAGAATGCAAGATGTGTAGTAGAATGAGTTCTACATATCTTAATGGGTTGAAACTTTTTTTATAGGAACAGTGTTTCCAGTCATGCAGAGAACAAACCATGAGGTGAAGGAACAATCATCACCTCAAGTCTCTTCTGCCCCAGTCCATGTCTCTCTCTCTCTGGTTTTACCAGGTCGTGGCTTGAACTCTTTTGACGTTGGTCTCGGTCCCTGTTCAAATCATATTGGTTAGCTCCGTCTCTTAATCTCCCTTTGTCCCTTTCCCGGTCCAAGTCATGATCTCTCTCCCTGGCTGATGATTTCCGTGGTGGACTTTGGCTGTGGTTTTCCCCACGGTGTCGCTTTTTAGACGATTCTCGAGAATCTTCAGGCCTTGCCTTCCGCTCTACGATTGATTTCTCTGCAGTTCTACAGGGCTCTATTGGATCAGAACGAACATGGTCATGTTCTGGAATACCCCAAATTCTAGTCTTAATGTTGAGATGAACTCGCGCATGTATTGTAACTAAGTTACACATGAGTATAAGAACCTGATCTAAAGAATTTGCAAAAACGGGTCAAGTACTCAAGTTTCCCTAATTGTAGCATCGAATAGATACGGAGCAAGTTAATAGCCTTTCTCAAAACAGAAGAATAGCAACTCAGGTGTAATATATAACTTACGGTTTCTGTTGCCCTCGTGAGATCCTGATAAACCATAGTCAACTTCAAGCTTCTTTCGTTTGATTTCTACTTTTCTCTCTATCTCCTCGGAGTTTTTCATCCCCTGTTCCTCCAGAGCTTCACGATACTCTATCAAAGCAACTTCTATGCACCTAAGCTCTTGTCTGCAGTACAAGAAAACCAGAGTAAGCAAGCAGTCTATTTAGTTTCGAATGATACAAAGCAGGTAATGATAAAGGTAAGTCTTTATCTTTTTCTCGGAAACTTAACAGTATTGAGGCAAGTTCATGTATGCGTTTAGCGTTTACACACATTAAAGTGCATACACTTCGCCCAAAACGTTATATGGCTTTCAGTAATTTCCTTCAGCGGACAATAACCAAAATGGCAAATAATTTCATAATAACACACTTCCCTCACTAACAGTACCCTTACGCTGATCTTGCCCTTTTCTAGAACTATATCCAGTAATATCTATGATGGTTTTAATGCTCACACACAAACATGCAAAATGGTGTCTTGTCTGTCTAAGCCAATTTCCTGAATTATTTGCAAAAGTAGCTTAGATGATTTGATCAAACCTTTGTTCCTCGTCCAGTCCATTGTCAGGTTGGGGACGTACACAATCGTTACCCTTGAGATCCTCGTCATCGACCTTAAAAGTTATCCCACCAGTATGTTCGCTTCCTGGAGAGTAACTCTTCTTTTGTACATTGTCAGCTTCGTCCTCCTCTCTAGCCCATTTTGAAGCTGTCAATATAAGGTCATTCTTCTCTTTTTCTACCAAGGCTTTCAGCTCAGGTTCTTTCATTTGAACCTCTGCATAGCTGTTTCTGATAACCTCACGCTCATTCTTACCTTCTTCCCAAGTTGAATGGTCTTGCGGATACTTTGAAAGTTAATCTACTACTTCATATCCACGTTTTTTCTCTGTATCTTCAAGGCTTAGCAGCCGAGCAACCATCACTACTCTACCCCCTACAAGAGACAGTACGTTGTGTTGGCAGCGTCTCTCAAGCTCAGAAACTGGTAAATCCATCAGCTCTTGCCTCGCAGCGCCTTTCCCTATTGCCAGACCAGCATCTGGATTAGCAATATAGCAATATCGCTCATATTGTCAGTTCAACCTTTCTTCTCTATTTCAGGTTCACCACCACAGAGAGAATGAGACGAGGTAACACCAGAGGAACCTGATCGGAGAAATGTGGCACGTAGTCCATATATGTATGCGTCTGAAAAGAGAAACAATTCTGCCCATACCTGCAAAACTCTGAGAACCCGTTCCTGCAAAGGGTCCGAAGGAGTTTATAGCAGCATTTCATAAGGTCAAGCAAAACCATAAAAGATTATTTTCTTTCTGACAGTACTTTTAGAGCCTCAGCAGTAATTCTTCCGGTTATGCTCCGGTACAGATCACTGAACCTTTCCATTATATCGGGTAGCGTTGCCTCGAACTTTGTTCGGTATGCAGATGCATTTTTAACAGGTGCGCTGCTATTATGAAGAATATCAGACACAAGCATAGAGTCTAGCAACTTTAGTCGGAATTGATGTCTCTTTCAGGCTCAGGGACTCAGTCAGAACTTCAACAACCTGTGAAATATATAAACAGGAAAAGGCGTCTGAATATATGTAAATTAACGAGTAATTCCGTTCAAATATTCAATGAAATGTGAAGAAAAATAGTCTGAAAATATTTTTAGTTTCGAAGAAAAGCTTCTGATTTTGCCCGAATAACAGGTTATCTTCTTTAAATATTTTATAAAAAGGGATTGCAACATATGTGAAGCTTCTGAAGGATACCTCTGAAGCATATGATCGTCTATAAATTAAATGTAGCAATATAATTCAGATAAAAAAAAAACCTCTCCAGCTGCATCTGCATTATCTAAGGCGAAGCCCGTAGCTTCTTTTATTTGACTCCTTTCTAAAGTTAGAGCACGCAGCATGTCCTCGAACTCATCCCTTTGAGGATCGGTCAAAGGCCTCTCAACTTCCGCTCGCTGTAAAATTACCAGTGCAAGGTATCCGACAATACTATAAACAAAAAAGATAATTAATCAGAAAACCAGAAGATTACTCTGCTTCTTCCCGTTGCATATGTGCTTGTTGACTCTTTGTCATATTGCGAGTCTTTCCCTTTTCTATCTTAGGTCTCTCTTTCTCCCTCTACAAAGATGAAAAAGACGGGCTTACAACAAACCCACTGCTGCTTCAAACGCAAACCCAAATTATACCAGAAATATATTGACAAAATCCATGCTACCAACCTTCTCTGATTCTTTGCCCTTAGATGCCATGGTCGTATCTATTCTATTAAAACTGTGACCAGTTAATAAATGTGTGGTCCAATTATTTATTATTAATGTATAATTATAATTTAGTTAGTGGATCTATTTGTCTATCTAAATGAATGTTGTATTTTGTAACTCCTCTTATTTTCATAGCAACCATATGAAACCGGCAGACCCCACGATCTATCAATAACAACTACCAGTCGAAGGTTTATGATTTGAATTATTATTTCATTAATTTTTGCTGTTATCAATGCTTCTTATAATTAGGACGTATGGATTCTATGTTTATAGAGAATCATATACAATTGTTGTTCAAAAAGGGGGATTTATATACTATTAGGAAACATGAGCTAATATGAAAATATCTTCATTAAAGTTAAAATGTGTACAATGATGAGTATTTATACTCAATACATTAGACTAACAACTACTCTACAACTACTCTATACAAGAGTGTATACGTAAGCTATGTACATATATCTCATATATACGTAATAGTCCCCCTCAAGATGGCGTTAGAAGATTGTGAAAACCCATCTTGGACATAAGGCGATGAAACACAGTAGGAGAAAGAGCCTTAGTAAACGGATCAGCCAACTGATTCTCTGAACGAACATGAAGAGTTTTCAACTGACCACGCTCCAGCTTTTCCCTTATAGAATGGCAGTCACGTTCTATGTGTTTCGTGCGTTCGTGAAAGACGGGGTTCTTAGCAATGTGCAGAGCAGCAGTGCTGTCACAGTAAAGAACAGGAACAGAAGGAACAGAAACCTGAATGTCATTGACCATACGGGAGAGCCAAATAAGTTCCTTTGAAGTGTATGCCATGGCCCTGTATTCCGCTTCTGCAGAGGAATGAGAGACAACGTCCTGCTTCTTGGATTTCCAGGAAATCAGAGAGCTTCCAATGAAGATACAAAACCCAGAGATAGAACGTCTTGTATCAGGACACTGAGACCAATTTGAATCACAAAATGCTTTAATCTGAAAGTCATCTTCCACAGGATAGAAAAGACCTTGCCCAATAGTGCCTTTAAGGTAATGTAGTATCTTGTGTGCAGCCTTAAGATGAGGTACACGAGGATCAGAAGAATACTGACAGAGCTTGTGAACCGCAAAGCAAATATCTGGACGAGTTATAGTGAGGTAAAGAAGTCGTCCAATCATGCGTCTATAAGATTCAGCATTAGGAAGTTTATCACCATCATCAGCTGCTAGTTTAATACTCGGGTCCATAGGAACAGAGGAGGGTTTGCAATCAAGAAGTCCAGCACCAGTAAGAAGTTCCAGGATGTACTTATGTTGACATAAAGAGATACCGGTACTGGAACGAGCTATCTCAATGCCAAGTAAGAACCGAGGCTGACCAAGATTACGAAGTTTGAAGCATTGTTCTAGCTGACTGATGAATGAAGAAATAGCATCTTCATGAGTACTGGCTATGAGAATATCATCAACATAGACGAGTACCATGAGAAACCATTTATCAGACTGAGACCAGAATAGAGTGTGATCACCGTGGATCTTTTCAAATCCCATGTTGAGTAATGTGCCTGAAAACTTCAGGAACCACTGTCTAGAGGCTTGCTTTAAGCCATAGATAGACTTCTTGAGACGAAGAGCAGCATTGGGTGGAAGATTGTCCCCCTTTCTATCAGCGTATCCAGGAGGAATATCCATGTATATTTCTTCAGAGAGTTCACCGTTGAGAAAGGCATTCGAGATGTCCAGTTGATGAAGAAACCATTTCTTCTTTGCAGCAAGAGCTAAGAAGAGTTTCACCGTGACCATCTTGGTAACCGGTGAGAAAGTATCAACAAAATCGACACCTTCTCTCTGAGTGTAACCCTTTGCAACCAAACGGCTCTTAGGACGATCAATGGTGCCATCAGCATTTAATTTGATCTTATGAAGCCATCGACAACCAATAGTTTCTTTTCCCTCAGGTAAGGAATAGACATCCCAAGTATCAAGGCGTTCCAAAGCCTCAAATTCATCATTCACAGCAGCACACCACTCTTTAGACTGCTTCACTTCATTAAAAGTTTTAGGAGTAGTGATATTGACAGAAGAATTAATAAAAGCAAAATGAGGAGAAGAAAGTTTGTCATAAGAAAGAAATGATGAAATAGGATAAAGAGAATGAGAGAAATTGCACAAGAAGTCTTGCAAATGAACAGGTCTTTTGCGAATGCGAGTAGATGTAGTTGCAGAAGGCAAACCTACATCAGAAGGTGAAGTGGCAGGGGCCAATGAATCACCAGAGGATGACGGTACAGAAGGTACAGTGTCATCAGGCATTGCAAGACGTGGAAAGAAAGCTTTTACTGCTTCAGAAATGGAGGATGCAGCAAAAGGAAATATGTTTTCATGAAAAATGACATGTCTGGAAATGGAAATACCATGAGTTTCGAGATCAAGGACTCTATAACCTTTATAGCCAGTGGGATATCCTAAAAAGACACAGGTTTGAGCTCGAGGAGCAAACTTAGTTCTACCCTGTTTGGAGGTGCTTTTATAACATAGACAACCAAAGCTTTTAAGGCTATTGTAATCTGGAACTTTTCCCATGAGTACTTGATAAGGAGACTTATTTCCTAAGACAGGGGTGGGTATACGGTTTATCAAAAATACTGCAGTAGAAACACATTCACACCAGTATACAAGAGGAACATTGGATTGGAATAAGAGAGATCTTGCTACATTAAGGATGTGTTGGTGTTTTCTTTCAACGAAAGAGTTTTGTTGGGGTGTTTCAGGGCATGAATTAAAAGAAAGAATGCCTTTGGCACGGTAAAGGTTGGTAAAAGACAATTCCGGAGCATTATCAGCCCTAGCAGCTTTAACAGTGGTGTGAAATTGATTTTCAACCATTGTAATGAAAGCAGGAAACACAGTCAAGACATCAGATTTAGATTTTAACATATAAATCCAAGTAGCACGACTATGATCATCAACTATGGTTAAGAAATACCTATATCCTTCATGAGAAATGACAGAGAATGGTCCCCAAACGTCAATGTGAAGCATGTCAAAAGTATGTTTACTAATGTTATTTTCATAAGGAAAAGGAACACGTTTTTGTTTAGCTTTGGGACATATATCACAATGAAATGAAATAGGTTTCTTTGTTTTATTCAATGATAGATTTTCATACAAGATATCAATTTTAGCCATAGAAGGATGACCTAAACGATTATGCCAAGTATGATTATCAACAACAGTGGAACAAGTAACTATGTTTTGATTATGAAGTAAAGCAGGAATTAAGGAAACTGAATCAAGAACATATAGATTGCTAACTTGTCTACCCTTGCCAATCATCAACTCCTGTGTAAGATCCTGTATAAAACAATCAGATGCAGTAAAACCAACCATAGATTTAATATCCTTAGTCAAAGAACTAACACTCAAGAGATTAAAACGGAACTGTGGTATGTAAAGCACATTTTTAAGTGTTATATTATTACTAAGAATGATATGACCTATACCAATAATGCTCACGGAAATGCCAGTGGGTAAGGTCACAAAAGTATTGGTGAGAGGTTTAATAGAGGTGAAAAGGGATTTGTTGTGACTAACATGGTGAGTAGCACCTGAATCTATGACCCATGACTCACTCGAAACTATAGTATTTCCAGAAGAGAGAGCTGAAGGCATGCCAATAAGAGAAAAAGTATATAGAGGTAGAAAAGTACCACTCGCTTTGCAAGCCTGTGGTACAGCTGAAGGCGAAGGAAGAAGTCCGTCTTGTGATGATGTGTTGCTTTGACTGTGAAGTTGAGAGCTGAAGTAGGCAATGAACTGGTGCATCTGTTCCGGAGTGAGAGAGGAAGAACCTGGAGGAGTAATGACTTCAGGTTGCTCAGTCTGAGTGGTAACAACATTTGCAGCCACGTTAGAGGTTTGAGAAGGATTCTTCTTTGGATAGAACTTCCCTTTTGGCTTGAATCCTGGAGGAAACCCGTGGAGCTTGTAACAGCGATCAACAATGTGACCATAACCACCACAATGAGTACAGACTGAGCGGTTCTTTCCATAGTTCGAATTGGAAGAGACTTGGAGTGTTACTGAATCAGGCTCAGTGTGAGAAGTGTTACGAGCAGACCGTTGACTATCTTCTTGATCAAGAATGTTGTAGACTTCTGACAGAGATGGTAAAGTCTTCTTCATGAGAATCTGACTACGGATGTGATCATAGCTATCATTAAGTCCCATGAGAAAATCAATGACTCTGTTTTGTTCATTTTGAGCAAGAAGACCTTCAACAGTGCGAGCTGGAACATGTAAGCTGTGTAGTTCTTCCCAAAGAGATTGAGTCTGAGTGTGATATGAGGATAGATCCATGCTGCCTTGCCTGAGAGAGTGAAGCTGATGCCTGAGCTTGTACAGTCTTGGAAGGTTTGACTTGTGAAATCGAACATGAAGATCCTTCCAAATATCTGCAGCAGCTTTGAAGTAGAGAATACTAGTGTATATCTTTTTAGAAACACTATTGAGTAGTCAAGACTTCACCATACTGTTGCAACGACACCAAATCTTATAATACGCATCAGTTTCAGCAGGCATAGCAATAGATCCATCAATAAATCCAAGTTTGTTCTTCGCTTCTAAACTAGTAGTCATAGCAACAATCCAGATACTATAGTTCGTTCCATCTAAAGCCTCAGATGTCAAAACTAATCCAGGATGATCAGAGTTGTGGAGATAGTACGGACTATGAATGCTATCAGGAGAGTTCGATACCTCAAACGGTTTAGGATTCTGAATCGGAGGAATCGGAGCATTCTGAGCGTTGCGAGCTTGATTTGAAGATCCAGAAGCTTCGCGAGAAGGAACATAGTGAGAAGATCCCTCGCGACGAGGCGGAGATTCATTATCCGAAGTCACTGTGCGATACTTTGAATTACACTTTCTCTTTCCCATAGTTTATGAAGGAGAGATGGAATCGAGAGATAATCCAGAAGAATCGGAGAGTTCTGAGTCAGATCGGAGACGAAATGAAGATGATGAGAGATGATGAATGATGCGGAAGGCGAGATTAGGTCAGATGAGACGGGATGGAGATCGGAGATGAATGATGATGAAGATTGTAGATGATCGGAAGTGATCGGAGGAGATCGGAGTTGATCGGAGAAAATAACCGTCACGGAATGAAGAAGATCAGTTGTTGAGCTAAGCTCAACGGCTCTGATACCATATTAGGAAACATGAGCTAATATGAAAATATCTTCATTAAAGTTAAAATGTGTACAATGAGGAGTATTTATACTCAATACATTAGACTAACAACTACTCTACAACTACTCTATACAAGAGTGTATACGTAAGCTATGTACATATATCTCATATATACGTAATATATACAGTTTCATTAGTGACATCTAAACATTTTTGTAAAAATTAAAATTTTCAGAAGAATTTTAAAACGAAAAATATATCCGCCCTCGAAAGGGCGTGTCAAAATCTAGTTTGTATATAAATTCGTAAAATTACTCGACTTTTTTTTTTATTTTTTATTTTATTTTTTTTGAAACTCTAAAAATTACTCGACTTTTAAAACTGTAAAAACTCTTACAAAAATAACGAAATTTCACCCAAGAATCTATTACATAAGGCCTTTAAACGCTGACTTTTACTTCAACCCATTAAAGGCCCATTTAGACTGACCATGACAATTGACAAGCATCTTGATATCGCTGACGTCGCGTCCGAAGCGCCGCTATATAAAAAAACCATTTCAACAAACCGTCAGCAACACAACCCTTACCGGTAAAACCGCCGCCGTGTTGTCCTTTCAAAGTCTTCAACTTTTCAATTAAGAATGGAAGAAGGAAGTAGCAGCAGCGCAGGAGTAGTTCCGAAATCAGCGATGGAGGCTGTGAGACAAACGCTTACTCTCCTCCAGGAACTGAAACCGCAGCTGGAGGAGATGCTGTCTTTAGCTGAGCCAGAGGTTCTCGCTCAAATGCAGCCGTTGAAACGAGCTAAGCTTATGTACATGCTCGCCGAAGCCACCACAACGATTTTCACCCGTACGTTAAACCCTCAGATGTTTTACATTTAAATTCGAAAGCTATAGAGATTGAAAGTTTGTTCCTTTACGGAAGATAATACTGTGTTGCTGTTGTTGTGGCTTTGTTTACAGTGAGGTTGAGATGTACCGGCGTTAATCCTGATGATCATCGTGTTAAATCTGAGATTGTATGTGTAAATTGAGTGTCTTTTGGATATTGGTTTTGTTTGTAGACGAAAAAATGCATCTTTTTGGCTGTTTTTGGTGATGGGAATCTTTTTTTTTTTTTTTTTTGCAGGAGAGGCTTGATGTCTACAAAGAGAAATTGCAGCGGTGTATGGATCGTAACAAAGGTAAACACTAGTTTCCCTGTGACTGGCTGATTTAATGTTTAAGAAATCGTCAGGTGGTTATTGATTAGGTGGGCGTCTAGATGATTTCTTTATAAATCATTTCATTTAGACCTGATTTGCTACTTAGGCGCTGCCTAGACCGATTTTTAGAACAGATCAAAATTTGTTGCTTTATGGCTGTTTGAATCGAGTGGTTGAGTATTCTGGGTTTGCTAAAACTTTTGTTTCAGTTTGAACTGGTGATTGTATCGTCTCATGGACAAAAACCAAGTTTTATTTCTGAGCCAGTGTCATTTAGCTTATAAAGTTGTTGCCTTGTTGAGATTACAACTACGTTTGAAAACTATGCTCAGTTTATTATTCTACTCTTGTTTTATAGAGAATGATAAGGGCTACCCATTTCTAATGCGGTGAATCATCTTTTTGTATATCGTTACAATTTCTAATCTTTGTAAGGGACCTGCATTTC
This sequence comes from Eruca vesicaria subsp. sativa, assembly GCA_932364175.1. Lineage (NCBI taxonomy): Eukaryota > Viridiplantae > Streptophyta > Magnoliopsida > Brassicales > Brassicaceae > Eruca > Eruca vesicaria. The sequence continues at coordinate 7,604 of CAKOAT010101710.1, read as the reverse complement.
TGACCTTGTATTGGAGTATCTGTGTTTGTTAGTTTCCTCTGTGGTATAAGAGTGTTGATCATAACTTCTCGTAGATATAATGTTCTTTTGGTTGAAGGATTTTTTATTGCATACACCCGTCTTAAATTGCAGGGGAGTAGTATGTCAACTTTGTATACTGAAGTGGTGTTTCCATTGGAAGGCTTATCATAATCTCTCGCGCCTAATGCATTGTTCTGCGTTTTAGCTTTTCGTCACCTTGACTATTTCATTTTACCTATATCAATCTTTAAATTTCCAAATGGCTTATATAAAAAGAAGTGTTACATTCCTTTTGGGACACCTTAGTCAATTGAAATCAAAAGAAACTGCTTTTCTTTTTTCCTTTAGATAATTTTTATTCCCATATAGATTGATATTCAACTTCCTTTTATAAAACCTATTAGATTTGTATACATTGAACTCTTGTTAGAAAGCCATTTTCCCCTTTTTGTTGAAGATCTATTTGTTGTCGTCTACTATGCCTTTGGCATGTGTCCAACGAGGTGTCATCAGCGAAGCTTCCAATCGATGCACTAATAGAAGTAGGTCTCCTAGAGCTAGGCCCAAACTCTGTAACTTAAATCCCTCTCAGCGGAAATCGAACTTGTGACTTGGTGTTGGTTTCATCATTTCATTAACATCAGGTCTATCTGTTTAGGATTTTTTTTTTTTATTAAGTTAGATTTTGCTAGAGACTGAGTTGCTACCTTTAATTCAATGTTTTATCCACTATATGATCTCTTATACGTTTCTCTTTTCTTATCATAGAGCCATTGCGTCCGACTACAGTCTTAAACCGTCAGGCAGCAACCCGTTTCATTGGAAACTCTCTGCCTGATCTTTCATCTGGTAAGCTATTTTATACATTTTTTTTGGCTTCCTATCTTTTCCTTTAAATCCATGTCTCTGACAAACGTTGCTAAATGAATGTAGCCCAAAAGCAAAACATTAGAGACCTCAGCAAAGGAGATAAATCAAGGATGAGGTATTCAGAAACAAGTGCGAAAAAGAGGAAATACCAATCAGATGAGAAACAGTCTGTTCGGTCTGCTGCAAAGGAATTTCTTGAAAAGGCAGCTCGTGAGCTTAATGGTAACAATGAAAATGCTTTGAAGGGCCCTCTAATGATGGCAGCTGAGGGTTCAGATGATGTTGAAATGAGTACAGCCTGATTTTCCAAATATATATCATGGTAATGTTCTCTTGTCTCAAGTTATAAATGCTCTCTTCTTATTATCTCTGTCAGACATTGTGCTATTTAATTAATTAGTTTGTAATATATGGGGAAACTGATAGTGAATTTAAAGTAGATCCAGTAAAGACAGATAGTTTCTTTATAGATGGAAACTCAGCTGTTATTCCATAATAAAAACACTGTTCTTTTTCCGAATTCTGTAGCCTCTTTATGAGTTGTTCTTGCTTCTCTTGATGGTATAATGAATCAGTATCCTGATATCCTCTATGGTTCATTTAAGTCAGTACATATGTCAATTTTTTTGCAAACCCTTTTGCTTCATGTAAGCAGTTATCCAAATGCGCACAATTCATCTACAACCAAGACAGTCATACTTACCACATGAATTCAGATAGTTTCTTATAGATAAAAAGCACTGTTTTTTTTCTGAATACTGAGCCTCTTTATGGACTGTTATTGCTTCTCTTGTTGGTATTTAGGAGTAGTGTGATAGTGTAGTTTGTGTTGCCCCCTTGAGGGTTGAAATGAATCATTATCATTTATGTTCTGTTTAAGTCATTGCATATGTCACTATGTTTGCAAGCTCTCGGTCCTTTAACTCTTTCTGTTAATCTTTTGCAGCTGCTGGTCTTTTTGGGTTGTGTCAAGTGGCATTCGTCTTCGTCATCACCATCTTTTTTCCTGAGAGAAGTTGGTTTTCTCAAATCATCTCATCTCATCTTTGATGGTGCCTTTTAAAGTTTAAGGACCTATAGTTAGTGTTGATGTATGCTGTAGATTGCCTTGTGTTAGCAACTTACAAGAAGTTCGTCTAATATATTTGAAAATACACCATTGTCAAAAGGCAAAAGAATTTTAAACGAATCTCATGGGGAGAAAGAATCTAAAACAGACATGGAATCTAAACAAAGTCTAGTAGTAGAACGAGAGCAAGACAACTGCTAACCCAACAAATCCCAAAACTCCAATTCTTCTTGTCAAAGAAGAAGCAGAACCAGTTGCAGGAGGAACCGCTGGAGCTCCCAGAAGAGCCTGAGAAGGTGCCGGAGAAGGAGCAGAGCCGGTGAAGAAACCACCAGTGTGGTGGTGGCCACCACGAGAGGACATGACAACAACGTGAAGCTTCTCGCCTTCCACACAGTTGCTTTTGGAGCCGCTAATGAAGAAGAAAGAACCAGATCTATCTAGATTAACCTTGGTGTCTCCATTGCTGTAGTTAGCTGCCGGGTTTGTGGTGTTGCAGTTAATGTAAGCTTCTTTTGTCACTTGCAGAACCGAGTCCTTTTCCCCATCGTACTTCCACACTGCGTTTAAACACATTCACAAGAGTTTAGGAGCTTTAAAGTCAAAAGGTAAGAGTTGTGTTGTTAGAGAGAGGGAAAAAAAAAACTCACCGAGAGAATCGCCAACGTGAAAATGTAAACTCTCAGCCCATTTGTTGAGGGAATCAGAAGGGGAAGAAGGGATTTTCCAGGCGCTGGGTTTGCCTCCAACCATAATCTCTTTGCAACTGGAGAGATCAGCCAACAACAGCAAGAATAAGAATAGACAGCAAGTGTCAACTAGAGTTGTCCGAGCCATGAGAGTTGTGAAAAAAAGAAGAAGAAGATGAGATTTGTGTTGCTTAAGTGGGTTCTGTTGTGAATAAATGAAAGATTGGGTGTGTTTATATAGAGGAAGAATTAGCCGTTTGGAAGTAAATGGTGCTACTCTGCTCTGCTGCTCCCAACGGTTATTTATAACGGTCAAGTTCTTATCTAGTCTCTCTTCTCTATGGAGACACAGATTCCAAGAAAATAGGGCGAACAAAAAAAACATTTTCCCCTTTTTATAACGGTCGGAGACAGACATTTACTTGAGAATTGAGATGTTCTGCTCTAATTAAAACTTCGAGACCACTTCCTATTTTATTTTATTTTCAAACAAACACTATAATAATATTATGATGATTTAAATGATTTATTCCATCTTGACAAAAAAATGATTTATTCCATCCCAAAATATTTCTAATAATCTAATATCAATACAATTTAACAATTTAAATGACAAAAGAGAAAGAAATAATGAAATTAGCACAAAACTATCCAAAATTTACCTCAATTTTTTTTTATTACGTTCTTAATTATTCTATTTTTAAAAAGTTCTTTTGTTGATTTTTCTTTAGTTATGGAGGGTGGTGATATCCTTGAGGTTAATAACTTCAAATTTGTCATGTGTGAGGCGTTGACTTTTGAAGATAAAATTTATCCGTAAAAGAATATTCGGTCGGTGCTCACAAACTATTAATGATTTCTCAAGTCTTGATGAAGAGATGAACAGTGTAGCTGAATCAATACTTGAACACTCAAAGAGATTTGTGACAAAAAAAAGAAAAAAAAAGAACACTCAAAGAGATAAAGATGAAGAGAGTATTTCTATACGCAGTCGTTTTGGTTATAGCTTCCCTCTCCCTACCACGTTTTGTAGAATCTTCCGACCGATGCAAAGCTTGGCTAGTTCAGTCCATCCCCACTGACATGCCTGAGCTTCCTCTCATCTCTGGTGTACTTTCTACAGGTTTTTATTCAATAACATGCTCTGTTTAGTGTTTTCTTCCCTAGAAAACATGTCAGTTAGTGGCTAAAATCCATATCAAAACTCTGGATTTGAAGTAAAGGGTTTACTTATTGAATGATTATGAATCATTTCGTTGCTTGTTTTCAGATAAACTTTTGGGTTTGTATGCCTTGTTTGCTCTGTTTTCTATGTTAGCTCTGTTTTTGTAACTTCCCGGGAAAAGTTGGGTACTTCAGTTAGTTAGGCTGTTATTATTACAAAGACAAGATCTTCATTTGTGTTTGAGAGAAATGTGTAGGTGATGTGTTTCAGTGGCTTGCAAACAATTCAACAAGATCACTTGACATCATAGCACAATACTGGCAGCTTATTGCTAATCCAAAGGATCCTCGCTCTGGCGATTTCGGTTATTCAGATTCAGATTTGCAGCAATTTGGAGCTCATCTTGGTTCTCTAGTTTACAAATCCATCGACAATGCTGCTAACCGCAACGTTAGTATCAGGTAAATTTCTGAACTTGTCTGAACTTGCATAGTTAAGAACATTTCTTGAAGCCAACTGTTTTGAGTATATATGACCATAAAATATTAGAAAAAAATGATAAATGTTTTGTGCATAGATTATTATCTCATTCAGGAGTGTATCCAGAGTATACAAAAGAACCATCTGATCTTGCTTATGGAAGACCAAACGTGAAGAATGTGACTTTGCTACTTAGCAAATGGTGGGGCTCAGGGATTGTTCATGCCAAAGTTTGGATCTCAGATGATCGTGACGTGTATATTGGATCTGCCAACAATGACTGGAAATCTCTAACTCAGGTAATGTCTAAAACATACATATTGGAATGTGTAGAAACAATGGCTACAATGAATCAACGGTTTGGATGTTACCAGGTGAAAGAAGTTGGCATCTACTTAAGTGGATGCTCACGAATTGCTAGAAAAATCAAGACTTATTTTGATAATTTGTGGAGATTAGCCTCTCTTGATTCTTCAGTTCACACAAGAAATGTATCAGATCAACAATGGCTGATCAATAGAACCGTTCCTTGCTGGTCACATTTTATACCTAACAAAGCAAGATGCAAGTAATGAACACTAAACCTAAAAACAATACTCTTTTTTTTTTTTAATATTACTAGAGAGTGGCTTGTTTCTCTTTTTTTTTTTTGCAGGTCACCTCTTCCAAGTTATATAGAGACACCTAATGTTGCACCAGGTTATCCACCACTATCTGAACCAGATATGTTTAATATTGACTTTGAAACTCTCTCTGGAAACCATTCTTGTCAAGAAACACAGCCGAGTTATCTATCTTTGGCACCACCAGAGGTTAAAAAACAAGAAACTTATAGAACATTTCAACCCTCTTTGCTTGTATATATGATAAGATTTTGCCTTCTTGAATATGTAGCTTTTGTTTGGAAAGCATCAATCTGATGAACAAGGATGGGTAGATACAATTAAATCTGTAGTGGAAGGAGGAACAGTGAGGATCAATACAATGGATTGGCTTGGTCAGTCTCAGTACACTAATCCTAAGGTTTACTGGTCATCCCTTTCTTCTGCTGTTTCTGAGGTACTAACTAACCTGTTCTTGATGATCTTACTCACCTGAACATGACAAAATATGAAATACATAAGATAACTTCGCAGGTTGTCTTCGCCAAGAAAGCCAAAGTGAAGATTCTAGTAGCATATTGGGGTCATTTCATTCAGGCCACTGATGTATACTTGAGGTCGCTGCTTTACTCCAATGTTCTTTGCTCATCTTCCTCTGTGCAAACCAAATGTTTTGGACAAGTGGAGATCAGATACTACATGGTTCCTGGTTTTAACAAGACAGGACCTGCGGTTAGAAACGGGACTAAAACTGGAAATCTTTATCCAGATTATACGAGGGTGAATCATGGGAAGTATGTGGTAAGTGATGTGAGAGCTCACATAGGAACCAGTAATCTCATTTGGGATTATTTCTATGCGACAAGTGGTGTGAGCTTTGGAACATACAATACAGAGATTGTGTTGAAGCTTCAGGAGATTTTTGATGCTGATTGGAACTCTCCATATGCAGTTCCAGTTCAAGAATTTGGACAAGATGTTTAAATACTCTTTGCAAAACTTAAGAGTAGGTTTCAGACATATTAGCATTATATTCAAGAATGCTTTCTTTTTGTTTCATGTAATAAACATAAAAACAAATGTTTAGAGAACCTCTAATCCTCCAAAATAGTAGCATTATTTTCAAGAATGCTTTCTTTTTGTTTCATGGGATGACCATTACATGATCTCAGTTGTTGAAATAGGAATGATCATTCTGATTTATGATATCTTTTTCTACTTCATTAAATAAGAAGACATTCATTCATTGCAGGTATGAGATCATCTCCAATGTATTTTTCTATTTTGTCTCTAAAATAGAAAAAAATCCTACCATAGAGATGAAATACTATAATGTATTCTTCTTTACTAGATATCTCTAATTATAGTAAGAAATATACAATTTTATTTCTACTTCTATTTATAGAGAAAAAATAGCAATCTCTATTATAAAGAAAAAAATAGAGGTACGATGATATAAAAATTTGTCTCTAAATGTTATTATAGAGGCAAATATAGATATGAATTGGAGATGTTAGGATTCAATAAGTCAAAAACCCGAGTATACACTAATATTTTGTTATTGCACAATAAACTTTCACTAGTTAATAATATGTGTCATTCGCAGAATATGATCAAGTGAATATTCTTATAACAAAAAATATAAACAATTGATCATACATTTTTTTATGTGAGATTTTTAACAGTTTTAAAAATTTAACATATACCATATACAAAATATATAATTTTTATTATATGATTAATGTGATCGTTTAATTTGTTTCTATAATATAAATTAAACAAAAAAATGATAGAGGATACATACATTGTTAATTATCAAATCTGTATTATTCCAATCATATTAAAGAATTCATATATTTTATTAAGGAAAGAAGAAATAATTTTTTTTAATAAATTATTAATTAATTTTATGATTAGTTTAATAAAAATATAATATATGCTTAGATGAATCATATTTTTCTAAAGATTCTAAACATCATTATGGTGATGACATATCTCATATGTTACAATGATTTTCAAATAATATATACGGGATATGCAAATTTGTTAATCAGAATTTAAATCGTGAATGTTAATTTTCATTGATGTTAGATTAATGTTTAAACTTATTTTGGAGGATTACGAGGTTTTCTGAAAGATATTAATAAATACTACTCCCTCCGTTTTATATTAAGTGTCGTTGTAGAGAATTTTTTGTGTTACAAAATAAGTGTCGTTTTCGGTTTTCAATACAAAATTTATTAATTTTATTATGTAATTTGTTTTTCTATTGGTTAAAATATGGTTAGGTGTGTGGGTAATTGTGTTTTTATATAGGAAATATGTAAAATTAATTGTTTCCTTAATCCGTGTGCATAGCTGTAGAGTGACACTTATATTGAAACAGAGGGAGTATTGATCTATTCATGTTTAACAACCTCCAAGGCCAAATTTTCTTTTGTTAAATGGATTCACCTAACACATGAGCAAAACAATTGATTGGCTCTCTCGTAAATTTTTTTTCTCACATTTTGCCTCGACTAATTTTAAATACGATGGTAAAAGAATGCATAATCATGATCGTAAACATGCTCTAGTTGGGGATGTTTTCGGTATATAAGAAATGTTGGACGTAGCATTTTGTGTAGAAGTTACATTTTGGTTGGAGTAGGACCGAAGGAAGGTCGTTGGAATTAGAAGTGAACAAAAGACACAGAGACACATATATA
>CAKOAT010101599.1:78194-91083 GCA_932364175.1 Eruca vesicaria subsp. sativa | reverse complement strand
TCGTTTCTCCAGAAAATAGAATTTTTATTGGGGTTAATCCACATATTAAGTGGTATATGAATGTTAAATAAATTAATCATTGGAAAATTAGAAATGATTCACATTTACCATAAAGATAAGTTTAGCAAACATATGTAAATATTTGGAGTGGGTTTAGGTATTTTTTAAACAACACGAAAGATGGTAAATAGTATATATAATATTTAACTAGAAAATTCAGGTTTTTCATAGGGGTTAAGCCCACATATTTCAAGAAAAATTATCAAAAATGGAATTTTTGTTTTAATGCATAGCTACATCATACACCATCATAGTATGAATATTAAATAGGTTTGAGACCTTAAATGTTTCATAATATGTCAGTTCATGATGCAAATATGTATTGAAATAAAAATAAAAAAAATTCTATTTTTTCTTGAAATATGTGGGCTAACCCCTATGAAAAAATTGAATTTTCCGAAAAATGCTATCTATAACTTTAGACACTTTAGTGTTGTTTAAAAATTCCAAACCAAACTCTCAGTGTATATTAATGTAGGCTAAACATATTTTCATGGTACATGGTCATCATTTCTAACTTTCCAACGAGTAATTTATTTAAACTTCATATACGATATAATTAGTGTTCTTACCCCTATAAAATCTCTATTTTCTAGAGAAATGGGAACACAGAAGGTCTCAAACCTATTTAATATTCATAATATGTCAGTTCATGATGCAAATATGTATTAAAATAAAAATAAAAAAATTTCTAATTTTTCTTGCAATATGTGGGCTAACCCCTATGAAAAAAAATTGAATTTTCCAAAAAATGCTATCTATAATTTTAGACACTTTAGTGTTGTTTAAAAATTCCAAACCAAACTCTCAGTGTACATTTATGTAGGATAAACATACATGGTCATCATTTCTAACTTTCCAACTAGTAATTTATTTAAACTTCATATACAATATAATTAGTGTTATAACCCCTATAAAATATATATTTTCAAGAGAAATATGAACACAGAAGGTCTCAAACCTCTTTAATATTCATAATATGTCAGTTCATGATGAAAATATGTATTAAAACAAAAATGAAAATTTTCTAATTTTTTCTTGAAATATGTGGGCTAACCCCTACGAAAAAATTGAATTTTCTAAAAACTGCTATCTATAATTTTAGACACTTTAGTGTTGTTTAAAAAAAACTAAACCACACTCTCAATGTATATTAATGTAGGCTAAACATATTTTCATGGTACATGGTCATCATTTATAACTTTCCAATGAGTAATTTATTTAAACTTCATATACGATATAATTAGTGTTCTAACCCCTATAAAATCTCTATTTTCTAGAGAAATGAGAACACAGAAGTTCTCAAACTTATTTAATATTCATAATATGTCAGTTCATGATGCAAATATGTATTAAAATAAAAACAAAAAAATTTCTAATTTTTCTTGAAATATGTGGGTTAACCCCTATGAAAAAAATTGAATTTTCCAAAAACTGCTATCTATAATTTTAGACACTTTAGTGTTCTTTAAAAATTCCAAACCAAACTCTCAGTGTACATTTATGTAGGATAAACATACATGGTCATCAATTCTAACTTTCCAACGAGTAATTTATCTAAACTTCAAATACAATATAATTAGTGTTATAAACCCCTATAAAAACTCTATTTTCTAGAGAAATATGAACACAGAAGGTCTCAAACCTCATTAATATTCATAATATGTCAGTTCATGATGAAAATATGTATTAAAACAAAAATTAAAATTTTCTAATTTTTTCTTGAAATATGTGGGCTATGAAAAAATTGAATTTTCCGAAAAAATGCTATCTATAACTTTAGACACTTTAGTGTTGTTTAAAAATTCCAAATCAAACTCTCAGTGTATATTAATGTAGGCTAAACATATTTTCATGGTACATGGTTATCATTTATAACTTTCCAATGAGTAATTTATTTAAACTTCATATACGATATAATTAGTGTTATAACCCCTATAAAATCTCTATTTTCTAGAGAAATGGAACACAGAAGGTCTCAAACTTATTTAATATTCATAATATGTCAGTTCATGATGCAAATATGTATTAAAATAAAAATAAAAAAAAAAATCTAATTTTTCTTGAAATATGTGGGCTAACCCCTATGAAAAGAAAATTGAATTTTCCAAAAAATGCTATCTATAATTTTAGACACTTTAGTGTTGTTTAAAAATTCCAAACCAAATTCTCGGTGTACATTTATGTAGGATAAACATACATGGTCATCATTTCTAACTTTCCAACGAGTAATTTATTTAAACTTCATATACGATATAATTAGTGTTATAACCCCTATAAAATCTCTATTTTCTAGAGAAATGGGAACGCAGAAGTCTAAAACCTATTTAATATTCATAATATTTCAGTTCATGATGTAAATATGTATTAAAACAAAATTGAAAATTTTCTAATTTTTTCTTGAAATATGTAGGCTAACCCATATGAAAAAAGTTGAATTTTCCCAAAACTGCTATCTATAATTTCAGACACTTTAGTGTTGTTTAAAAAATACCAAACCACACTCTTATGTATATTAACGTAGGCTAAACATATTTTCATGGTACATGATCATCATTCTAACTTTCCAATGAGTAATTTATTTAAACTTCATATATGATATCATTATTGTTCTAACCCCTATAAAATCTCTATTTTCTAGAGAAATGAGAACAAATAAGGTCTCAAACCTCTTTAATCTTCATACTATGTAAGTTCATGATGCAAATATGCATTAAAATAAAAATAAATATTTTCTAAATCTTTCTAGAAATATGTGGGTTATCTATAATTTTAGACACTTTAGTATTGTTTAAAAATACCAAAACACACTCTCAATGTATATTAGTGTAGGCTAAACATATTTTCATGGTATATGGTCATCATTTCTTACTTTCCACTGATTAATTTTTTTAATCTTCATATACAATATAATTAGTGTTCTAACCCTTATAAAATCTCTATTTTCTAGAGAAATTGGAACACAGAAGGTCTCAAACCTATTTAATATTCATAATATGTCAGTTCATGATGTAAATATGTATTAAAATAAAAATAAATTAATTTCAAATTTTTTTTGAAATATGTGGGCTAACCCCTATGAAAAAAATGAAATTTTCCGAAAAATGATATCTATAACTTTAGACACTTTAGTATTGTTTAAAAATTTCAAACCAAACTCTCAGTGTATATTAATTTAGGATAAACATACATGGTCATCATTTCTAACTTTCCAGCGAGTAATTTATTTAAACTTCATATACGATATAATTAGCGTTCTAACCCCCTATAAAATCTCTATTTTTTAGAGAAATGGGAACACAGAATGTCTCAAACCTCTTTAATATTTATAATATGTCAGTTCATGATGCAAATATGTATTAAAACAAAAATAAAATAAAAATCAATATTCTTGAAATATGTAGGTTCCCTTATGAAAAAATTGAAATTTCCGATAAATGCTATCTATAATTTTAGACACTTTAGTGTTGTTAAAAATACCAAACCACACTCTCAATTTTTATTAATGTAGGCCAAATATATTTTCATGGTACATCGTCATCATTTCTAACTTTCCAGCGAGTAATTTATTTAAACTTCATATACGATATAATTAGTGTTCTAACCCCTATAATCTTTATTTTCTAGAGAAATGGGAACATACAAGGTCTCAAACCTCTTTAATCTTCATACTATGGCATTTCATGATGTAAATATGCATTAAAACAAAAATAAATAAAATATTATTTTTTCTTGAAATATGTGGGTTAACCCCTATGAAAAAATTGAAATTTCCGATAAAATCTATCTATAATTTAGACACTTTGGTATTGTTTAAAAATACCAAACGACACTCTCAATGTATATTAATGTAGGCTAAATATATTTTCATGGTACATGGTCATCATTTCTAACTTTCCAACGAGTAATTTATTTAAACTTCATATAAGATCTAATTAGTGTCCTAACCCTTATGAAATCTCTATTTTCTAGAGAAATAGGAACAAATAAGGTCTCAAACCTCTTTAATCTTCATACTATGTCAGCTCATGATGAAAATATGCATTAAAACAAAAATAAATAAAAATTCTAATATTTCTTGAAATATGTTGCTACCCACAGATTTTCAGAAAAACATCAAAAATATGAAAATTTGACTTTAATGCATAATTGCATCATTCACTGACATAGGATGATGGTTAAAGAGGTTTATAACCTTTGTTGTCTTTGTTTCTCTAGGAATAGAGATTCATAATGGTTAGTCCACTAATTTAAGGAGTATTTGAAATTTAATTAAATTAATCGTTAACAAAACTAGAATGAAGTCTATGTACAATGTAAGATAGTTTAGATTACATAATTTTAAACAATACTAGATAGTATGAACTTCAATATATAAAGCATTTAAAATAACTAATTTTTTCGTAGGGGTTAACCCAAAGATTTTGAGAAAAAATTAGAAATATGAAAATATGTTTGTAATTCTTAGTTGCATCATGCATTTACATATGATGATGTCCAAAGAGGTTTGGAATCGTTGTAGTCTCCGTTTCTGTAGATAACAAAGATTTCATAATGGTTACTCGACTAATTTAAATTAAGTAGTGTGTGAAGTTTTATCAATTTAATAGTTAAAAATTAAAACGATGTTTGTGTACCATGAAAAAAAGTTTAGCATAAATTAGTACAAATATAGAATATGGTTATAAAATTTAAACAACACTAAAGTGTTTAAACTTTGGTATATGGAGCATTTAACGAAAAACTCAATATTTCGGTATCCACAGTTTTTGAGAAGAAAAAAAATAAAAATATGAAAATTTGATTTTAATGCACAGTTGCATCGTTCATGGCATAGGATGATGGCAAAGAGGTTTAGAACCTTTGTTGTATCCGTTACTCTAGAGAATAGATATTCATAATGGTTAATCCACTAATTTAGGCAATATTTGAAATTTTACTAAATTTAAAACAATGTCTGTGTACCATGAAAAATAGGTTGGTATACATAAATACAAATATAGAATATGGTTATAAAATTTTATACAAAACTAAAAAGTATAAGCTTCGGTATATTGAGCATTTAACAAAAACTTCAATATTTTTGTAGAAGTTAATCCACAGATTTTTTAAAAAAAAAATATGAAAATTAGGGTTTAAATGAATACCTTTTTTGTCAAGGGTTTTTTGAATACCTAAAGGCCCAAAATAAGCAAAACATAATGTAAAAGATATATGGGGTGAGAGAGGCTCGAACTCTCGACCTCAGGATCACTCAATAGCTATGAGACCTACGCGCTAGCCAACTGCGCCACCACCCCATTTTGTTATTCACATTCCGAAGATGTATTTATCAAATCTGTAAAAATGTAAACAACTAAAACCACCCTTCCATGGACCAATTAAGACAAATGTTAATGTTTAATGTCAGTGTATATATCTAGCAATATTCAGGATCATGTGAGACACAAAACCAAACAAATAAATCCATGTGTTTTATAAACTAGATCTTATGAACTGACTGCACTTCATTTCGACTTTTAAGAGTTAGATTGTAGAGCATATAAATCAACAGTATTGCTGCAAGAATTATCCATACTAGGCTGCGGACTCACGACAACATTCTGGTAGCTATAAATATTAGCTACAAAAATTGGTAATCGTTTTCTAAATAAAAAGAGTAAAGATTGTGGATTCACTATAATACATAGAATGATGTGATATTATTGATCTTTTTGTATGGCTAAAAACAAAAGAACATCGGAAAGACAGAGGGAATCAACAACAGCTATGACAACCAGATTGCCATTTTCTCTTAAGCACAAACAAAAGTATAAAGTCACGAATGAATAATTTTTGTAACAAAATTATTTGGGTTCTGTAAATTAATATTTTAATAAAAAGTTGTTAGTGTTCTTGTAGTGATGGATTCGCCGCGTGGACTCTTACTATTCTCCCATGATAAGTCTCGCCTCTGGCTCTCGTTGACCTCCTCAACACACGTACGTGTTTTTCTTTATTTAAGAGAACAAATATCATCCCAATAAGAGATGTTTTAGTTAAGACTATAGAACTGCTTGACAAAATTGTTACACAGGATCGATCTCTTATGATATGAAACATTAGCTTTAGATCTCTAAATTATTTGGAAAAAATATATTGACATAAATCTTAAAAAAAAAAAATTATACTTCCTCTGTTTCATATTAAGTCTCGTTGTAGAGAATATTTTTTGTTATAAAATAAGTGTCGTTTTCGGTTTTTCAATGTAAAATTTATTAATTTTTGTATGTAATTTATTTATCTATTGGTTAAAATATGGTTAGGTGTAGAGTTAATTGTGTTTTTATATAGGAAATATGTATAAATTAATTATTTTCTTAATCAGTGTGCACAACTTTAAAATAACACTTATAATGAAACATAAGGAATAGATCCTCAAATTTATTTATTTTAATTAAAAAGTTCATTGAAATCTTCAATAAATTCATCTATTAACCCCTAAATCTTAGAGCCGGCTTGTATTAAAGGTATAGAATATTTATGAACACGAATATGAGTTGTATTTATGAACATGAGTTGTGATAAGAATTGTTTGAAAAGAAACGGATATTTAAAATTTCATGACGACTTCTCAGCCTCGGCTTGGGAAGCCAAAAAGTATTCAAGTTGGAAAGTGTAATTTTCACAAAGAATTTTCCGATTTGCTTTCATATATAACTTAGGTTTTTTCGAAGAATGCTCTCATTACTTAGTTTTATTGTCAAAAACTGTTTATAGTTGCTAACACGATGATTTAGCACTGCATTCAACCGTGTGTGTCATTATGGGAGAGTCGGCTATAACAAGTGATGCCTTAATTTTTCCATATATACTGTTTGAATATATGTATGATGTAAATTTAGATAGAAATACAAACTAATGATATATAAATATGTGTATTGGTTTGTAAATTATATTATTAAACTAAAACGATCTAAGATATGTAGCTATGTATAATTAATTCGTTAATTGTTATAGTTATATAATAATTATCATGTTTGCTTGTATGCATGCACATTCTATTAACAAAGATGGCCGACTAAATTATTAACTTTATTCCCCAAATTATTGACAATAATAGAACGCAAATGTAAAAATATATACATAGATATATCATATAGATGATTAAACGCCTTTCCACTACAAGAAACACATGAACACACATGGTCACCACTACTGCATACAAAAGTTGAGATCATCAAAAGCTATGCTTATTACATTTTCATCTTTATCAAGCACAGCTCAAAAAACATTACGAGACCCTCGTTAATCGGTTTAGTTTGCCTAAACGAAACATTTTTTCAAAAAAACATCAATGAATCTCGAAATAATCCCAACGTATGTCCAAAAACGATTAGATCATTTCTGTGACGATCTAAAAAAGAAGATACTTAATTCTTGTCCGATAATCCCACGTGGGTCGACGAGATGAAAAGATTCCGAATCAAATGATCCAAAAACTCGTTTGAAACTCGCTCTTAAGTACATCATATGATCACTCTTCGCTCGGTTAATCTCTTCTCCGTTAACAACTCCGGCTCCTTCAGTCACCGGAGTAAGCACCTTCAACGCAGCTAGCTCAGCTTTTGAAGGCTCTCTTTTGATGGCAAAACCAACTCTCCGACCATTGCAATACATGTTCCACAAAGGTGTTGTAAGAAGAGAAAAAGAAGAAGAATCTTGATGTGAATCATATCCGTCACTATTGTTTGATTCAAGAGCGATTCTTAGCACACCTCCTCGCATTTCGCGAGCTAAAACCTCTGTAGGGACGGTGAGTTCTAAGAGGACAATGATTGGATTTAGGGTTTTGGTATTTGTTGCTTGGATGCAGAAGTTTACTTTGCCACGTCGGAAACCAAAGATTGTTCCGGTGAAAGATGTGGTTGCGGAGGAGGTTCTTGGTTTGATTTGGCGGTGAGATTTGTCTTCTTGGTTATCATTTGGATCTACGAGTGTGCAGTAGCAAGATGGGATGAGAAGCTGGACGATGGTGCGAAGGAGGTGCCATGAACGGACTTGTTTATGGCAGTCTACGGCTGTAGTTGTGGTGGTTGCTGCGAAGCGGCGACGGTGAGGGTTTGTGGTGAAGGACGACATTATTATTTTAGATGTAAGAAAATGATGAGAATTAAAGGGCATATGTGTGTTAGGGTTTAAGTGGGATGGATGTATATATATAGAGAAATGGCCAAGTGGTGAGGAGTCCAAATTTTTTATTTAAAAAAAAAAAAGAAAGAGAAATGGTCGTGAATTGAAAATGATAGTATGTACTTCTTTTTTTTGAAAATGGAATGATAGTATGTACTTTTGCTGGAGTTTTTTTTTCCTTTAGAAATTATGCAAAGCAAATAAAAATATCATAATGGCTTTATGTGTTAATAATTGCCTAAAATGGTATATAGTAGTCAAGATTATTGTCGTTATCATTTGAAAAATGATTATCGTTTAATAAACGGAACAATTGCATGCTTACTTACATGCACACACAAACATATGTATATTAGATTATTAGTATATATATGTAGATTTGTCAGTGTATACTGATATATATATATATAATTAATATTTTACAGTAATATAGGTTTGATTAAAGAATGCGCTTCTTAATTAAAATAAAATAAAATAATGTGATCGATTGTTAATTATAGAGGAAAGTTTCAGAAATATGGCTCTACTTTATATATGATCAATTTGCGGAACATGATATATGAATATTAATGTTTCTCACATGATTAATGAATTTAATGTTTACAGTATTGAAAATTTTAAATTAATGCAGTGGAGTATTTTGATTAACTTGAATCATTTAATGGCTAGAAAAGAATGACACGGTGGCTTAGGAAACTTCCGTACAGTCACGGTTGACATGACCAATCATTGTATCATAATTCGTCATTTTACCTTATATTACGCATTAAGAAATTTGTATTAATCTATATAGTTTTCTATCTAATGATTATGCTCGTGCATATTTAAAAAATAATATTGATAATCATTTCAGTAAGCGTTAATCAGCAAGTTCATGGAACCACACGTCTGTCATACCCCTCTTTTCTTTGTATATTCTTTTGTTTTAGTTTCTTGCGTTTATGCGGCAAATTTGGTTCGTAACAAAGAAAAAAAACGTTTGATTAATTGTGGTGATAATCATATATGTGGCACATATATATATGCATATGCGTGGATGGCTAAACATAATCCACACGTATTTGTTTGTATTAAGTATCCAAGACCTACTAACACGAGACTGTTACCACTATTAACATCTTTACTCTATTGATATTAATTAGTTGGATAGGTACAAGAATTGCTACAACAACGGTATGTAAAATCAACCATAAGGTCCATAATACACATGATTAAATGAAAATTTACATTAACCAGTCCTTAACCATACATATTTTCTAATGTAAAATTTGTGATATATTATTCTGTATATATAAATATATGTGGTATTTAACTCAAGTTTAATACGCCAACCTAAATAGACAAACAAAAAGTTATAAATAAACGACAAAGCCAAATTAGCCGTCAATTCGACCATCGACAAGGATTGTTCATAGGGTCTGAACTTGGTTCCGGTATCGTGGCCCAACATTGGCTCAATATTTATCCTAGTGATTCCCACTAAATTTAGACAATATACGAACCATTTTATTCAATGGTATCCAGTAAGAATATCAAATTCTCCGGGATAGTAACACACGATGAATGGTTCTGGTGGAGTTATATTCGTGGGTCAGTCAGCAAAATATCACCTGGTCGTTGACACTTGACACGTTTATTTTCTATTAATTTTGGAAACATTATCATCATTATTAATTTGCTGGACCTTTTTGTTTCAATAATTTATCTCCGCGTTGGAGCATTTGCATATATTTTTCATTTTGCAGCAACGATGGATGTTGGAGAATACGTTGGCGTTTTGTGTTTTTTCATAAAATTTGCTAGCTTGGTTCTTTCCACTCAAAAGCAGTAAACTTTATAATATTTGGATTTATACAAAAGAAATGACAACACAATATATCATTGTCCCAATTTATTCGGCTGTCCAACAACTTATTTTGGACTCTCTTTATTTTCGTAATTTATCGTTTGTTCCTTTCATCTAAGACCGACGCCATCAAACAAGTAGGAAACAACAACGCAATTAAATCAAATAAGCACGCATGAAATAAACAACATTAGGATTAAGGGACCACGTTTAAGACCCTTTTACATCAATCCCTAACGACAATTACAATACTTAGTAAGGAGAAATGGAGATTATAAGAGAATAATATATCTTCTACAATTGAATGCACATGCATGACCCATGAAGATGAAAAAAAAAAGGGTATTTGTCATACTCAAAATAATATCTAAGGCTTTTTTTTTAACACCAAAATAATATCTAAGGCTATTTCAGGAAAATAATATTTTTTCTCCAAATTTTTTAAAATATAAATGATTTAACTAGAAAGAAGAATATGGCAAATAGCATATCCCGTCGAATGCGCAGAAATATAAATGATTAGGATAAGTACTACGTTATATACTGAATATGAAGATATTATTTGGAGAATTCCGACAAACATCTTACATGGAGCTATATACCGTCCCACCAACAAACGAATTCTAAATAATGGAAAGATATAAACTTACATAAATCCCGAAAACAAAGCGCAAAATTGAAAACTCATCAAAACCCAAAAACACTAAACACAAAATCATCACTCCCTCCTCATACTCACCTCTGATCCTCCTCGCACTCATAGTAACCCTCTTCGTGTGAATCTCAGAGAAGTTAGTTGTTCCAAACATTTCAGTAGAATGAATATTGATAGTAAGTTAGCAATAGAGTATTCCACAGATAGACATTCTCTAAATATTGCAAATGGATCGGAAACAATGGTTTATATTTATATATGGATATCTATGAATAATGTGCATAATTTCGTGTATAATATTAATAGTTTAATTAAATCATCAAATTTTAATATAAATCAAATAATTAAATTATTGGATGAGAATAAGTGACAAGGTGATGTATTTTAATGATGACAAGTGGACATAGAATTTCTAACAGTTTATGGTAGGCAAACTAGTTATCTCTCTTTCCTAATTTTTTAGATGCTAGATATACATTTGTATCCTCCCATTGAATCTGATTATATACTCCTTATCTTCTTCCAGCAGGTCATGATGAAAGATATTTATAATTAAAAAACAAAACATGGTGAATCTTGTTGTAGCTACTCTCCTCTTACAGGTCCATGATTTTACTATTCTCCTTTACTGACAGTCACTATAGAAAATCTTTACTGAATGTCCCATAGGCCATAGTTCAGACGTGGTGGGACATCTTATATTTTTGACACTTGGCCACTGTTATTCTGACTCTTAGCTTTAGTCGGTGGTGCATAATTGAGCAAGTCCGTACGCAACTCCCACTGCACCAAGTTAATGCATTATGAATATATGAGACCCTGTTTATGTTTGTTGTGTGTTTATTAACACTACTATTGCTACTCGCTTCCCACGTTTTTTTAGTTGTGTTCATGGTTAAAGGCTACCAATCTCTAAACGTGCTAGATGAGGGAGAGGCTTTCGACATTAGCTTCTGGGCCAACGAATAAGGCCCAAACACAGAAGGAGATTAAGCCCATTCTGATTAAATTTACTGATTTCGACCTTATTGCTCTTTTATTTGTGTGTATGTAAGTGTTACTTATCTTTGCTATAAGAACATTTGAAAGACATCACTACGCTAAAATAAATCTGTTTTGACATCAAATTTTTAAAACGCAGCGTTTAGTAAGATAGAAACTGATAATCGATTTCATTGAGGCAATTCATCGAACAACATACACGCAAAAACCAAAAACGAAAACGCTTCGAACTTCCTCAAGCTCTCTCGCCTCTGATCCTCCTCGCGAGCTGAATATCCTTAGGCATAATCGTAACTCTCTTCGCGTGAATCGCACAGAGATTCGTGTCTTCGAACAACCCGACGAGGTAAGCCTCCGCAGCTTCCTGTAGCGCCGCGACGGCGCTGCTCTGGAAACGCAGATCCGTTTTGAAATCCTGTGCGATCTCGCGGACGAGACGTTGAAACGGAAGCTTGCGGATCAGAAGCTCCGTGCTCTTCTGGTACTTTCTGATCTCACGAAGGGCGACGGTTCCGGGACGGAATCTGTGTGGCTTCTTGACTCCTCCGGTGGCTGGAGCTGATTTTCTGGCGGCTTTGGTCGCGAGTTGCTTCCTTGGGGCTTTTCCTCCGGTGGATTTTCTCGCTGTTTGCTTGGTACGAGCCATTTTTGGTTGAGCTTTTGAATCTGAGAGATTTTGATTGTTGTTTGATGAGTTTTGTAGAGATTTGGATTTGATTTATATAATGGAGCGTAGATTGTTTTTGTTCGTTAGATCTTATATGTTATCAACGGCTGTGATTGTTTTAGGTTTAGCGATCCGCGTCATATGTGAAATCAACCAATCATATTTTAGTTTTCTTTAGCGCTCTTTTTTTTTCTCTCTTGCGAATTTTCAATTTAGGCGCGCTTTTGGACCCTTCAAATAAAAAGCCTTCGGAGCAAGTGAAACTTCTGTATAAAAAGCCCACTTTATTTAGTGAGACTGTGTCTAGCAATGTTTTCAGGCTGTTCTCAAATTTTAGTAACACAAAAAAAAAATGGCAAAAATATTTCTTTAATGTATGAGTAAAAGTTTATGTTGTCAGAATACAATAAGTCATACAACCACCATGTTGGATTAGATTTTGAAGAATGAAAAACTGAATCTGAAAAAAAAAAAAAAAAAAAAAAAA
>CAKOAT010101599.1:39111-78094 GCA_932364175.1 Eruca vesicaria subsp. sativa | reverse complement strand
CATAGACCTTATTTGACTGTGGTAACATGTTCATAAATATATAGTGAAATGGAGTTGAGTTGTGAATTGGTGATAACATAGTGGTAAAAGCAATATATATGTAACTATGAAAAGCTAGTTTAATATGCAACTATTTTCTGATATTGGCACACAAGACAGGCTTTTATAATGAAATTTACAAAGACATTTTTGTATTACTGCATTTAATGAAAATAAGCATCTGTTATATTTGAACCAGTATACAGTAAGTATCACATTTTGATAACAAGATATACCGTCTTAAACACACAGATCAAATTATTCAGTAAATCAGACAAGAATTTTTTTTGTCGAAGTTCGACATTTTTATACGAGTATATAATGAGTTACATGTACCCCGTCTAATCCTCATTTTATAGTGTTGGACCATTTGTTAACACGAGCATTTGCCTTTTGCGCCTGCAAAGTTTAGTTTTACAAATGCTATAAGCTAAGTTTGAATTCTCATAATGATCAAATACAAATATATGCAAGATTTTAGTTTTACCTCCTTTTCCCAATCACATCTCAATGTGATAAAACATAAGATCAGTGTCTGAACTGCAGTGCCTCCAGAGATCATGCCAGCCCAAATACCCTATAAAGTCACAAAATATTTAGTCATATACATCAGTTCCAAAAAAAGAAAATTTAGTCATATACATCAAAAATAAATTAAATTATAACTAATGAAAATTGACATTACCATAACACCAAATTTAAAAACCCATCCCATTAGAAATCCAAATGGAAGACCGATGCAATAATAGCACCCCAAGTTTATATATGCTACGTAGGATTGCCAGCCTGATCCAACCGCAACACCTACTCGCAAATAAAAAGTTAACAGAAAAATCATTGTCTTAATATTTAAGTTAAGTAATCAAATTTTCACATACCAGAAAGAACTGGTTGAATGCTGTTAAGAAGTATAGTGAAAGCTAACAGGATGGAGAGTTTATTAACGGCAGCTAAGACGGGTTCACTTGAAGAAAATATCCAAGCGAGTTGGTTGTGGAAAACCATTATTATCGCCCCGAAAAATAATCCAATTATTAACGATTGTGTTACTGATAGAACCGTCGCAAATCTTGCTCCTCTCCCGTTACCTGCTCCCAACTCGTTTGCCACACGTACCCTGCAAGGATTAGTGTATAATCAGTCTAAATTCAGTTTAAAATTTTGTATCAGTATAGCTAATAAGTAGACTGTGAAGGGTTTCATTCAATTTATATTTGTGTTTTTAACAACGTATTTTTTTGTTCAATAGTTTTTGGATTTGTAGTGGGCCACCATAAGCTATAAGAACATTTTATAAGTTTTCATATGGTTAAACAAATATTCTTAGAGATTTACATTCCCACCTGCGAATAATAGGTTAAGCTCACTGTTGGAAGAGTTTAACATATATTTTTCTACAGTTCTGAAATCTCGATCTATAATCAGAAGCGTTCATCTATTCACGGTCTAACTAGCAAAGGAAGCCCGTCAGGAAATGCTATCAAAGTATTGATTATATAGCATCTTGATTGTTTCTATATTTTCATCTAATTATATTTCTTTTTAATTTGTTAAATGAATTTTATAAGGTCAACTGAATTTAATAAGGTTTTTAGATGAAAATTAACACACACACAAAGGGTTGGTTTAAAACATAATCCCTCAACTAAGTATGATAAAATTATGGTTCAATTATTCCTGTGTTAAAAGAGATCAATCATTTCCTATCGCATAAAATCAGGCGGCTAATCTTATGGCCACAAAATGTCATCTATATACTCCACTAAAAATACCATGATGGCAATTAAAACAAATGAACAACAAAAAGTTAGAATAGAAAGGAGGAATCATCTCTAACTTGTGTCCTCGTAAAGTCTTATTCAGCCAACAAGACATGTTGGTAAAAAACAAGAAGCATAAAAACAAACACGGAAGAAGATACAAAATGTTAGACGAATCTAACCAATATGCCAAACGTTATGTTTCTGTTTCCTAAATCTTCCAGAAAATAACGTTCCTTAGAAAGTATATTATTCCAAGTAAGAAGATAATGGTAGTACACTTACTACTTTATATGGTAGTAAGAAAGTGGACTAAACCAAACTGGATCCAGTTAAATCATGATCATAAACCGGTCTAGAAATCAGTAATAGAGAAGATAGATTTTTATTGTACCCGGTTCCGGCAAAGAAAGCGAGAGGAATCATCATCTCCCATCCATTTATTGCCATGCTGCCAACAGTTTTGTTTCACAAGTTAATCATAAATGAAGGTATAATCACTGATTAGAAAACAAGAGAAAGATAACAAGAAAAAAACAAGCCAGTTCTGACCTTTCCGCAACAACCCAAAAAGTAGACGTAACCATACGATAAGATTATATAACTGACGACTTTTCTCTTCATCGAGCATCACGAGAGTATAAACAAATATATAAACTAGCATTAACCAAAATGACGTACCATATAGACAAAGAGTCAACGGCTATTTGAGCATTTTGAAGATTTCCAGTCACTATGATCAAAATCCGATAATACCAATTTTCCAAACTGTCCAAAAACCAAACATCTACCGTTAAAGATTGTGAATGGCTCATTAGACAATGTCAAAAGAAGCATGTATATTCTTAGGGTACCAAAGCATGACGCCGGAAGAAGCGGACAGTTTGAGGAACTCCCAAAGCCCGGTGAAGGCTTCGGAGGATAAGCCAGTCCAAGTGAGTGGACAGCCGCCACAAACCGAGTAAGATAATGTAATAAGAACATTAACCCACCAAGATATGCTAACCGTAGCCATAGTTCCCACGACTCCGAGTTTAAGCCCATTAACAAACAACAAACACACTAAAATGTGAACCACTAATGAAACCGCAGCCGAGTACGCAGGCACCTAAATAACCCCCAAAGATACGATTAGTCACAAAATTTGTCATCAAATAAAAGATTTATCATAAACAATTATAGCTGCTTCTTGCTTCATACTATACTTCTAAAAGCATTCATAGGTACTTTTCTTTGTGTATGTCTTTTATGATTAAACATGATTAATATAATACTAAGTTGGATATTTTCAGTTTAGTTTAATCATTGCATAGAAACACAAACATGTGAGACTTTTTTGGTTGCAAGCAAAAACAACAAAGGTACAAAATAATTATTTACGTTCAGTTACATCAAACCAAACCGTGGTAGTCTAGTGATAAAAAAATGTTTGACCAAAACGTAATATATTAGTACTAGCATGTTTGATTTCTATCACGAATTAAGTTACATTTTCTTAGCCATGCATAGGAGATTATTTAAGCGATCCACACATACACTGATACACACTAATCAAAATAAAACAATTTAGACAGAATAACGTACGTGGTTTTTGAGTTGGCACTGGAGGAAACGTTGAAGAGGGAAAGACAAAGCGAAAGAGAAATGGAGAGGGATGGCCCAAAGGGAGACAACACCAGAAACCTCAGCGATATCGTCTGGTTGACCAAGAAATTTGAGAACCGGAGTTGTGAAAAGATAAGTCGGTAATAACAAAAGACAACAAAAGAAGAGAACAATCCAAGAACGCTGCATATAAACTCCCAACATATGATATTTCTTTGCTCCAAACGCCTGCCCACA
Organism: Eruca vesicaria subsp. sativa; assembly: GCA_932364175.1. NCBI lineage: Eukaryota > Viridiplantae > Streptophyta > Magnoliopsida > Brassicales > Brassicaceae > Eruca > Eruca vesicaria. Next base: position 74,453 of record CAKOAT010101599.1, on the reverse strand, counting down.
CAACGTTTCCAACGCACTCGCCATTCCAAGCTGCACCAAGGTATTGATTCTCATATTAGGTTAAACAAAAAGGAAAAAGAATATGAAAACTTACCAAAAGGCCGAGGTTAAAGCCGATGATAACGTTGTTAACGATGGATATTGCGGCTAGTTCAAGATCTCCAAGATGACCAGCAAAAGCTTGAGTTATTACAAGCATCGAATATGAAGTTAATCTACTGAACATGGCAGGACCAACGATTTGCCATAGCTTCTTTGTCTCAACCCAAACTCTCTTCTTCAACCCTCCACCATCTTCCTCCACAGTGCTAGGGCTTTTCAACAGTGACTCTGATTCATCTCCCTCACCTCTTCCTCTCATCGTCAATAACTTAGTCCTCTTTTCTTTTTAGTTTTTTTGTCTCTCTTTATCTTTTTGGTTTTAGAAGGAAATATAATTATATTAATAGAAAAAAAAATGGAATTGAAAAGGAAGGTGAAGACTAGAGATAAGTAGTGTCTGAATTGGCTTTTCCAATGTATATACTTTAGAAAACGAGGTGTCTACTTCTACTGTCCAATAGTATATAATTATATATCTGAAAATTATAGCATTTTTTTCAATATAGCATCATAATAAATTTTTAGATTATTTTGAGTAGAACAAAGAATTTCCATGGTTGACTACGCTAGATACGTAGAAAAAACATGATGAGTTCAAAAGAAAAAGTGAAAATTAATTAATGAAAATTATGTAGTAGTCAAGAATTGGACTTGGTTAGGCTCTGCAATGTAATGAACTATAATAAGCTGGAAAGAACATTGAATAAAAAAAGGTAGAGAGATCAGATGTCCGAGTCACGTGTTAACACTATATGGTTTGCAACAAGTTGTGATCTGCTGCTTACCCAATGTCCAATGATGGATGACTATATGTGTCTGGTTGACAAATACCTAAAACAAAATAAAACCATTCCCTCCTAGTGTTTAATTAGTTTCCGTACGTGGAATAATTGAGAGTTTTGTGTGACCATAACTCGAGTAGTTTATAATAGTCAAAATCAACTATAAATGTGTGGATGTCAATAGTCCGATACTTTTGCCCTCGTTGTGATTAACAGGCTTAGAGCATGTCCATCCATTAGAACCCATTAGAGGTTATAATGATTAAATTACCAGTTTCGTTTCCTATCGCGCGTCGAAGATGTAGCGGTCCATTTTATCACGATTAATAATAGGTTCATCATATAAAACAATAGATATGCTGGACCAGCAATAGCCCAAATAGAGGAAGGCTACCCATTTGTGAAAGGGGTTTTTATAGTGTTATGTAATATCTGAAACCAAAAGGTGTTGGAATAGTTTCATTTGTGAAAGGGCTTTTTACAGTGGATATACTTGTCTGTAATATCTGGAATCTTAATTGAGCATGGATAGATTGTAACTATGTATATGTTTCCTATAAACAGTGTGAAGTTCTAGCAGAACCATTTCGAAATCAACTGAAATATTACAAATGATTTTTGTTTGGTTTTAATTCTGTAAAACCAATAAAATCAACCAAACCTTAAATAAGATTGACCACTCCAAAGTGAAATCATGTTTTTAAATGAATACTAAAGGACTGAACGCCTGAAAGTTTTCAGTCTCAGGACTCTCCCTGTCTCCCAGCTAAGACTGGGACACTGAATAATTGTTTGCAATATTGATTTAACTTCAAATAGTAAACGTAAGATTATAAGAAAACCCTTTTATTAGCTCAAGAAAAATCTCTCAAAAACTTAAGCTCTCACTAAGAATCTCTCACAAACTCATAAAGGTTGTCACAACTTTAACAACTCCTTATATAGATTCGTAGAACTTCCTAAACTCATTAGGTAAGTATATTCTCTTTTATCCTANACTTTAACAACTCCTTATATAGATTCGTAGAACTTCCTAAACTCATTAGGTAAGTATATTCTCTTTTATCCTAATCTCCTATATATTAGGAACTCGGTAGCTTGCTTATCAAGTTGTTGTCAAGTTTATCTCCAACAATGTCCCTCTTAAACTTGATCTCAACTTGATTCAAATCTTGAACTCCTATCAAATCTCGCATTTCTTTGTATTTGATTCTTCCCAGCGCTTTTGTCAAAATGTCTGCACTCTGTAAATTGCCTGCAACATGCTCTACTTCTACTTGCTCATTGTCAACACACTCCCTTATAGAATGATAGCGTTTGTGTATGTGTTTGCTCCTTCCGTGGAATACAGGGTTCTTGGTAAGTGCTATTGCAGATTTATTATCAATACGAATGGTTACCTTCTCAGTCTTATCTTCTGTGATCTCAGCCAAGAGTTCTTGAAGCCATATGGCTTGCTTAGCAGCCTCTGTTGCAGCCATAAACTCTGCTTCACATGATGATAATGCCACTGTATCCTGTTTGCTTGAACACCACGTTATTGGACACTCACTGAAATAGAAGACGTGTCCAGTAGTACTCCGTCCATCATCTGTGTCAACGTTGTGACTGCTATCGCTGTAACCCACAAGCTTGATTCTGTCTGTTCTTCTAAACGTAAGTCCATATGAAGTAGTCCCTTTGAGGTATCTTAGTACTTGTTTCAGGGCAATGCTATGGGAGTCTTTAGGCTTGTGCATATACCTACTTAAAACTCCCACTGCAAACGACAAATCTGGCCTTGTATGTAGTAAGTACCGTAGACACCCAATGACTCTTCGAAATTCCTTCTCTTCTACGTCTTGTTCTGTTTCTGCCTTTGATAGAACTAGTCCTGCATCCATAGGTGTTTGAACCGCATTGCAGTCATCCATCCCTGTTTCTTCTAATATTTTTCTTGCATATCTTTCTTGTTTCAAGGTGATTCCTCCCAAGTCTTGTATCACTTCTATGCCTAGGTAGTAGGTTAGTTTACCTAAGTCGCTCATGTCAAACTGTTTTGACATCTCGGTTTTAAAGGCAAGAATCATGTCAAGACTTGATCCTGTAACAAGAAGATCGTCCACATACACAGCCACCAACAATAGATCTCTTTCTCTTTTCCTTCGGTACAATGAAGGCTCTTTAGTACACTTCTTGAAACCAAGAGTATTGAGAACTGTATTTAGTTTCTCATTCCACGCCCTAGGAGCTTGCTTCAAACCGTATAGAGCCTTATGCAGTTTGTATACTTTTGTTTCCTCACCTTCAACTACAAATCCTTCTGGTTGAGCCACATATACATCTTCTTTTAGTTCTCCGTTTAGAAAAGCTGTTTTAACGTCCAGATGATGAACTTCCCATCCTTTGGATGCTGCTAATGCGATGATGAATCTGATGGTCTCTATGCGTGCAACAGGAGCGAATACTTCTTCATAATCAACTCCATACCTTTGGATGTAACCTTTTGCTACTAATCTTGATTTGTATTTGTTTATGCTTCCGTCTGAGTTTCTTTTGATCTTAAAGATCCACTTAAGGCCAATAGCTTTTGCTCCTGCAGGTAACTCAACCAAAGTCCAGGTTTTGTTCTTATTGATTGAATTGATCTCTTCTTGACACGCATCTCTCCACACTTTCTCTTTCACAGCATCACTGAACTCGAAAGGTTCATCATTGATCATTAGTAGAAGTCTTTCTCCTTCTACCTCTGCTACGTATATGTAGTCCTCCAAGTAGCTTGGTTTCTTACCAACTCTGCTTGACTTTCTCAGTTGAATAGGCTCCTCTATGTTCTCAGGTTCGTTTTGATCACCATTATTCTCGGTAGTTTCATCTGCATTTTCTTCTGCAGCTTCCTCTGTAACTTCTTCATTAGTACCCTCTCCTCCTTCGGGTTCATTATGAACACCATTGTTTCCAAACTCAGAGAAAGAGATTGTAAAGTTTCCAGGGTTGTGTTCTGCACTGCTTTCTTCATCCTTCCACTTCCAGGTTGTTGTCTCATCAAATACTACATCCCTACTGACTATTATTTTCTTGCTTGAGGGATCAAGTAGTCTGTATGCTTTAGTGCCTGGCTCGGTTCCTAAGTGTACAAGCATACGAGACCTGTCATCAAGTTTCTTCAAATGTTGAGCTTCAGTCTTAGCATAGCTCACACATCCAAACACTCGTATATGCTCAACGTTTGGCTTCACACCTTTCAACACCTCGTATGGAGTCTGTAAATTCAAGACTCTTGTAGCTACTCTATTAATGATATAGGTTGCATGTCTAACTCCTTCCCCCCACAAGTAGTTTGGTACGCTCATATGTTTCAGTAGACTCCTTGTCATCTCAAGAAGTGTTCTGTTTCTCCTTTCAACGACTCCGTTTTGTTGTGGTGAGTATGGAGCTGTCAGGTGCCGTTTAATCCCATGTGTTTCACAGAACTGATTGAACTCGTTGGATGTGAATTCTCCTCCTCTATCTGTTCTGAATGTTTGTATTGATTCTTTTGTCTCTTGTTCCACCAATGCTTTAAACGCCTTGAATTTCTCCATTGCTTCACTTTTGTCTTTTAGGAGAATAGACCACATGTATCTCGAATAGTCGTCTATAAGAACAAAAATGTATCTATTTCTACCAGCTGTAGGTGGAGTGATCGGACCACATAAGTCTCCGTGTATTAGTTCCAGAGGTTGTGAAGCTCTGTAACTAGTTGCTTGTGGAAACGGACGTCTAGCTTGTTTGCCAAGTAAGCAAGATGCACATGTCTCCTTTTCAATCGAAATATTTGGTAATCCTCTCACCATTCCTTTTCTCACCATTGCCTCCAATGATTTTAAGCCAATATGTCCGAGTCTTGAATGCCATTTGTTGGACTCACTGAGAACTATGCTCTGTAGACACTTGTTGTTAACAATGTCCATGTTTACCTTGTAGAGTCTATTCCTTGAGCGCTTTGCTTTTACTATCAGATTTCCCTCGCGGTCATGCAAAGTAAGTGTTTCTTCCTTCATTCTTACTTCACACCCTGACTCTGTTGCTTGTCCCAAGCTAATGATGTTGCTCTTCAAGTCTGGGATATAGTATACATCAGCTAGGATCTTCTTCTCTGTGTTTTGACTTATAAACAGTATTGAACCTTTGCCTTTGATGTCTATCTTGGAATCGTCTCCAAATCTCACCTTTCCTGTGATTGTATCATCAATATCTTTGAAGTATTCTAGCCTTCCAGTCATGTGATTACTTGCCCCATTGTCTAGGTACCATACTTTATCACTGTCTGAGTCTGTTTCAAACTCTTTTAGCTTCACATTCTTCTCGTTTAAGTATACTATCTCATGCATCAGAAGTCCATCTGCTTTCTGTGTGTCATCTTCTTTCGTTTCATAAGCTTCTTGTAGCTTTAATAATCGATCTGGGCAAGCAGACGCAAAGTGTCCTAGCTTGTCACATCTAAAACAAACTATCTTGGACATGTCAAACTCTCTTCCACGACCTCTTCCTCTGTTACCAAATCTTCCTCCTCGACCTCTGTTACTGTAATAGTGTTGATTCTGAGTTTGGTACTGGTTTTGATTCTCTGCATTAGCATACATCAATTTTGTCTGAGTCTCTGCATTAGCTTCTTCTTTTCTCTTTATACGTTCTTCATAAGCTTTCATTCTTCCTACGGTTTCTTCGAACGTAATAGTGTTTAGGTCAAGGACTTGTTCAAGAGAAGCAACAATATGAATGTATTTGTCAGGTAAGCTACTAAGAAACTTCTTTACTATCTTTGGTTCCTCCATAATTACGCCTAAAGCGTTTGATTTTGAAGAAGCCTCTGATAGCTTGCCAGCGAAGTCATCTATAGTATCTGTGTCTTTCATCTGTAACCTGTCAAATTCAGCCATCAAGGTTTGCAACCTTGCATCTCTAACTCTGTCAGCTCCAAGATACCTAGCTTTGATCGCCTCCCATACTTGCTTTGCAGTTTCAAGATCTCCAAATTGCAGTACGAGGCTTTCAGGAATAGCTGTAAAGATTAAAGCAGTTGCCATATCATTCTTCTTCTTCTCGGTTGATTCTGTTTCAACAACTTCCCATACCTCATGAACCTTGAGAAGAAGTTTCATCCTTATTGTCCATACCGTATAATTAGTAGATGTAAGCATAGGACATGTGATGGACGATGGTATTCTTTCTTGAGATCGTGTTGTTATTGCCATGTTGTCACTCATGATGTTTCAACCAGATCTTTAGCTCTGATACCAATTATTGATTTAACTTCAAATAGTAAACGTAAGATTATAAGAAAACCCTTTTATTAGCTCAAGANTGTCACTCATGATGTTTCAACCAGATCTTTAGCTCTGATACCAATTATTGATTTAACTTCAAATAGTAAACGTAAGATTATAAGAAAACCCTTTTATTAGCTCAAGAAAAATCTCTCAAAAACTTAAGCTCTCACTAAGAATCTCTCACAAACTCATAAAGGTTGTCACAACTTTAACAACTCCTTATATAGATTCGTAGAACTTCCTAAACTCATTAGGTAAGTATATTCTCTTTTATCCTAATCTCCTATATATTAGGAACTCGGTAGCTTGCTTATCAAGTTGTTGTCAAGTTTATCTCCAACATGCAACATATAATATCTTGCAGAAAATGAATTAAAAATGAGGGTAGTAAAATAACAAAGAAAAACAGAGTTGGGCAGAGAAGCAGATAACACCAAAGCTGTGCACATAATCTCTCATAAACACACATATTTTTTTTTGTTTCGACAAGTTTTTGAGCAAAGGGGGTTTTGGATTTTAAACTCAGTCACGGTTGTGAAGATATTACATAACAGTATGTTCTTCCATAAGATCTTCAGGCCTCATCCATCTGCTCCTATATTAAATCAGTCAACCATTAAGTTTTTAAATGGTCAAAGCATGATCACAACACTAATCGATTTCTACTGATTGTAATTGTATATTAGAGAGCTAACCTGCATATCAGAGGTCCAGAGGGTTAGATTGTCCCTTAGCAACTGCATGATGAGAGTACTGTCTTTGTATGACTCCTCTCCCAATGTGTCCAGCTCCGCAATCGCTTCCTCGAAAGCCTACAAGGTTAAAAAAATCCAACCAAGCACGAGTTAAAAATGCAATGTTCTCAATCCAACATGCACCAAAAGCACAATAATCAAACTCTCTTGCATGACTCAATCTAATCTCTCATTTGAAGTATGTCTTTTTCTTTAGAATCTCTGTTATTACAAAAAAAAAGTGGGTCCATTCATAAAGAAGAAAACGTTACATTTAATCGAACAACTTCTAGTAAATTTTTCAAAAATTCATTATCATCAAATCCAACACAGTGAATGCAAAAATGGGGACACAAGTGGTAGCCACTCAAAAACATCATCAACCAAACCAAGGCAATGATTCTTGTCTGAATCAGACAAAACATGCAGATGCTTATTAGAGAAGTAAAAAAAAAAGGTACCTGTTTAGCCATGCTACAAGCTTTCTCCGAAGAATTAAGAATCTCATAATAAAACACCGAGAAATTAAGAGCCAAACCCAACCTAATCGGATGCGTAGGCGCTAGATCAGCAACCGCAACATCCTTCAAACACAACAAAAAAAACACAAAACCTTTTGTTTCAGAAAGAGTCTCTCCTTAACTAAAAAAAGTCAAACTTCTAAACATACCTGAGCAGCCTTATAAGCAACCATAGTATCTTCAGCAGCAGTCTTCCTCTCATCACCAGATTTAAACTCAGCCATGTACCGATGATAATCCCCTTTCATCTTCAAATAAAACACTTTGGACTCACTAGCACTAGCCGAAGGTATCAGATGCGTATCGAGAAGCCTGAGGATCCCGGTACAGATCGTGGAGAGCTCTGTCTCCACTTTAGATCTGTAGTCTTTGACGAGCGACACGTGTTCCTCGTTCTTACGACCCTCTTCCTTCTGCTCGATGGAAGAGACGATCCTCCACGCGGCGCGTAGAGATCCGATCACGTTTTTGTAAGCGACGGAGAGGAGGTTACGCTCTTCTACGGTGAGTTCGGTGGATGGGGTTGAGGAGGTTACGAGGTGTTCCATGAATTGGACCATCTCTTCGTAACGCTCGGCTTGTTCGGCGAGTTTCGCCATGTAGACGTATTGGTCTCTGCTCATCGTCGCCGCCATTAGAGAGAGAAGAGAGAGAGAGGTTTGAAATCTAGAGGAAATTTTTAGGAAGAGAAAAAAAAAAATTTGAGAAAAAGAACAATAATAAAGTTCTGTCTGAAAGACGAGTCAGGAGTTAGCTGTAAAAGGGATTCTCTCTACTCGCGCGTGGATGAAACTCCCGTTTAAAACGACGTCGTTGCTTGAAATAAAGGAACGTAAGGTGAGGCGCGTGGGAAGGTGGCTAAGGTTTGGATTTTTTGATAAGAGCGAGTGCGTCAGCTTCCAGCTCAGTTGACACTGTTTAATTAAAGTCAAAAGTTAGAATATGGGCTTTTGATTAAAGCTTATAGATTGGGCTTCGTGAAGCCCACTAAGGTTAGCCTTTGCTGACTCATTTTCGTCAACAATTATTAATCGTTAGGTGAACCGAAGCAGTCGATTTATACTTATTCGGCTCTAGATTGTATATGCTATGTTTGATTAGAAGAAGTGTTAGTATATCCTTTAGATGAGGCTGGATAAAATAATTACACATTTGATTAGAAATTGAGTTATGAATGAATCTGATTTGTTATATAATATGAAGGGGATAAGCTATAATATTTCAACTGACGACACCAACAAGTGTATATAGCATATGCCATTTGTAACATATTCTGATTCTGATCAATGCGCTAATTATCTTTCTCCGGTTAATTAGCACTGTATAACTTGAAATCAATAGTCCACCCTCTATATATGACTTGTTACACGTATTTACCATCGTTTGTGTATTCATTAACTAAAGTTAAAAAGACACCTATAGACTTGATTGATTAAAAGGTCCATTAACTGAGATAAAGTTAAGGGTTTGGTAAACGTTATTATTATTAAAAAAGCATCACTATAATTACACATAGATCCATTTAGGAACTAGATGATTGATTCAAGGGATATACATGAACTTGCAACATAATCTCCTCCAATTGAAAGTTCCAAGATATGTAATACTCCTTTAAAGTCTATCATCATTATACAAATTACTTTAATTAATAAGAAAACCAAAATGTTTTGTTTTATAATTTTTAAAAACAAAACCGTGATAATATTCCCACTATTTGGTTATTTGTAGGAATCAAGTGTTGTAGCGTCTATAGTAGAAGCGTACACCAAAAGTTGCCATTAAACTAAGTAAACCGCTACCAACCGTCGGATCAAACTTTATTGGGTTCGCTGAAACGAAGCCCAATAAAAAAAACTGAATTTTTTTTCCAGAAAAGAGAGTAATATAAATGGAAGTAGAGCAGCTTCTTCTTCTTTTGTAGAACTAGTCAGAGAAAAAAGTCAGAACAGAGAAAGATCAGAGACTTAAAGACTATACGTGATTCTAAAACCGTTCGAAAGATCTGAACTTTTCTCGGTAATTTACGTTAATTACCGGAGATTTCTCTCATTTTCCTCTTCCAACTTTTTAGCATTTCTTTCCGGCGAATTTTCCGGCGACTACTTGCCGTGATTTGACGGACTTGTAGTCGGAGTTTTTGATCCTCCTCCTCTCCCCCTTGTTGCTTCATTTATTGATTCGCTTTTGTTTTTCTATTTTTGGCGATTTTTCTTTAATTGGACCACCGATCTTAAGAAGCATTAATTACTTTCCATTCATGAAGAATCCGCCAGAAAAAAATAATAAATAAAAATCTGAGTTTTATCATGTTTGATCACATCAGAAACAGTATTAGTGGATTTGAAATGTTTTATTTGGTTTCTGAATTTTGCTTACAGTGTACTGTTTGTGTGTTTGTGTTTAGTCAGTGTTATGGTTTATGTAATGAAAGTGTTAATTTTTATTGATAACAGATCGGAGAAGAAGATAGAAGCATTGATCCATGGCTGATTGAACATAGTTCATCTCCGGAGGTTCGGAGTTTTTTTTTTTTTAAAGATGGCAGTCTCTTTCCCTCGTCTTCCGAGGTGGTTGTGTGGTGGTGGTGGTGGTAACACTAAGAAAGAGTCAAAGGGATCTCCTCCTTCACTGAAGAAGACTACTAAGACTGAATCTTCTTCTTCATCTACGGTGAAGAAGGTTAAGAGAGGATGGATTGGTAGAGGAGGAGAGGAGGAGAAGATGGGGAATGTTGTGTTCCCTGAACCAGATGATCCAGAGTGGTCTATTGGTTGGGTTGAGCCACATGGACCAGGGTTTAAAAGTGAGGATGATAGTGGTGGTGGGTTTGTGGTTCTTGTTCCTTGTTACAAGAAGGTTATGGATGGTTCAGGGAATCAGATTCTGAATGGCTTCCTCTCTCCTAATCCTGGTAATCATCATCATCATTAAATAGCAATTATGTGGCTTAAATGTGCATGATTTAGTTGATCTCAGTGATTTGCAACCTAAAGCTTCAAACTTTTTTTTATCACTAAGAGTGAGAAGTGAATTAATAGTCTTTAGGATTCTGAATTGAATCTGTAGATGGGAAGAATATGGAACAGTGGCTGTCTTCTATAAGGAAGCTGTAAGGGACTTGGAGGATTGGGAAAGATTAAGACTAGTTCTCTCATGTTTTTTTTATTATCATAACTAAGAATCAAATAATCAAGAAAAAAAACAAGAAAAAGAAAAAGTAAAAAAAAGGAGGAAGGATAGATAGCTTCTGGAGACTTCTCTATTTCAAGTGAGTGACAACAAGTCATCCTTCAAGAGTCTACAAATGGACAAAGAAGAAGATGGTGATGGAGACTTGGCAACATAAAATGAATGAAGAATTGGTATGCTATGAATATGATTTTGCCTATTTGGATATTTTTAATGTTGGGTGGGTGTTTTGAAGTGAAAGTGTTTTCTGCTTCTTCACTTCTGCGGTCGAGATTATTTGGTTCGGACAAAGAAAAAACAATCCCTTTTTTCCTTTTGTTCTTTTGTGGTTGAATGATGATGTGTAATAAATAATAGCGTACATGTACATAACCTTCGGTTTCTATCTTGAATCACATGTCATGTGCTTACTTTCGACAACACAAGAACTCCCAACGTTGTACACGTTACACCCTGAAAACTAGGAGGAAGCTTCTGTCAGAACTTGATAATCTAATCTCAGATTTATCATAGGAGATGTATCATGTCCCATGGCTTAACCATTCTTCATCACAGGCAATGTTTGTGTGTTTGATCCTCCCTCGCTACACATTCGTTCAGTTACCACCAGATTTTAACCTCAAACGATCAGAGTAACTCTCTATACCCGATAGCCACTTTCTCTTTGCAAAACCCAATCCTACGGTTGAAAACATCTCCTTGGTTCTTGAGTTTCTCAATCTCTATCATCATCTCTCCTTTCTTTAACACAACGCTCTCTAGCTCAAATTTGGCACGTGGCTTAGCCTCCACCATTGTCTTAACCTTGAGCTCTTCTTTAAGCTCACCAAGGGAAACAAGTAATTTAATGATAAAATTTAGGATTAAGAGTAATTTAATTGTTGTTAAAAAAGAGTAATTTAATTATTTTTTCCTTTGATTAATCCTATTTTTGTTTTTTGTGCTATTTTGTGATATTTTTTTGGATTATATAAGAATTTTCCCTTAAACATATGGTTAACAGTTAATACTGTAAATCTGAAAAGAATACTCACAAACCAACAAAGAGTACAAAATGGCGGGGATACAAAGTGAAACTCTCCAAGAAGTTACAAAAGAAAGCTACCAACTCTCCTAAGTTTTTAAAGCCTCACTAAAAGCCCATTGGGCCTTCTCATTCATCCCCTTGAACTCATAACACTCCCCCAAACTCCGAAACAACCTCGCCGCATCCGTCCCGGCGCCAAGCCTAACCGCCTCCTCCAGATCCTCAATCGCAGAATCATTCCTCCGCCTCCGATTCACAGCAACCTTCATCTCCGCTCTCTTCACAAGCGCATCTGCTCGTTCCCCCACCGAAAGCGACTTAGCCCGCGGATAACTCAACGCCGTATCAAACGATTTGAGAGCCGCCACGTGGTGACCGAGCAGATCTAGAGATAAGGCGCGGACGATGTGCCCGGCGGCGTCGTCGGGAGAGATGGCGATTACGTCGTCGGCTTCGGTGAGAGCGGACTTGGCGAGGGATTGGGATTGAGATTTTTTGGTTGTGGTGGCTCGGGCTCGAGCGAGGAGGTGGGAGGCTTGGATGAGTTGGCGTTGGGTTTGGAGTGTGGCTCGGTGTTTGGTTCGGAACTTGGTTAGGCCTTGTTGGGAGATGTATTTGAGTGCGAAGAACATTATGAAGGCGAGTAGCATGATTGCTCCTTGGATGATTGGGTCTGTTGCCATTGGTTCTCTTTTGCTTTCCTCTGGATCGATCTTGGCCGAGAAGACTATATATTGAGAGAGAAATGTCTAGGAGAGTGAGGGATGTTTAGTTTTAATTAAGAGACAAGAGGGCGCCTGTAGCTCAGTGGATAGAGCGTCCGTTTCCTAAGCGGAAGGCCGAAGGTTCGACCCCTTCCTGGCGCGTTATTTTTGTTTTTGTTTTAGTGGGTTATTCGATGGGCCAAAAGGCTAAGCCCATTTACTAGTAAACAAAACAGAACTTTTTAAATCGAAGTGAGAATTAGACTGAGGATGGCGCTTCTCGGCGACGATAGTCGTGGCTTCTGTTTGACAAGGCAATCTCCGCCGCTTCATCATCTTCCGATGTTACTTCCGTTGAACTGTGTCCAAGCTCAATCCTAATTGTATGTGACTTTTGTTTGGTACCATTTTCAAATGTTGAACTGTGTGTGTTTTCAGATTTACACTGCACGGAGATGGCGTTTACTACACTTTGGAGAACGCTTCTCTAGAAGGTTAGTTACAACGAGACGGAGTGCTTCGCCACAATCTTGTTGGTTTACACAAAGTGAGTCAATGAATTGAATCTTGATTTGAATATTAAATCCAAATCACTAAGAGATTAGGTGGTAGTGAACTAGGAGGTTACTTCAGTATTCTCCATCTTATACTTTGTGATTCTTTGAGCATTGTCTTGTTAACTATTCCATAACCATTCATTATTGCTGCTTAAGAAACTAATTTTGAGTTTTTGATGAGAGTTTTTGATGTAGATAGATTAGTGATTCATTTCTGAGAATATTCTGAAAACAAGGGATATTCGCCTACCAAATAGCATGTTCTTTACCAAAAAAATAGCATGTTGTATAGAGGCGAACTACCACATAACCCTCTTAGCCTTAAACTTTTTTGGGTCAATGTCTTTATTTGATATCTCATCCAAGTTAATAATAGGTTTGGAATCACTCAGTTTTCTTAATATCTGAAGAACTTTTAGTATGTGCAGAGTTATTTACATAGATTGTGCTTTATTCCAACTTCTTTTACACATCTTAGTTGATAGAATGTACAGTAACTTTTTATTTGTCACTATTATTTGCTCTACATTCCGGCTCTGTGATTCTTTAGGAACTTGATAAAACCATCAACATACTGATGATCTTGCAACCGAATACTTTCTTTTGCATTGATTCAGCATTGTCTCTGTAGATCTTTCCTTCTTCCTCCACAACAACCACTCTGATTGTCTCTGCCACAGAAGCACTAGTGAACGACCCGTCTAGCTCATTCCTTGGAATCTCGAGGCTTATATTCATCCCAGCCAGCCTCCTAGCAACAAGCGGCTGGTCTAGGTTACACGGAAACATGATCAAAGGAACACCAAAGCCAAGCCCCTCAACAACTCATCCCCACCCACACAAACCCCACCGACTGAATCATGACTTAGTATCCTACCCTGAGGTGCCCACTCTTCCCAAATAACTCCACGCCCTCTGACTCACTCTTCAAATTCATCAGGAAGAAACACAGAAGCTTTCCTTAGTGTCCTAAAGAAAGGTAACCCGCAAAGCTCCAACCCATTACCTAAACCTTGGATCTCTTTGTCACTAACTGTCACTTCAGTTCCTAAAGCTACATAAACCACAGACTTAGCTCGCTGTCTATCTAACCATCCTCTAATCTCTAGCCATGTCTTATCATCATCATCATCATCATCTTCCATATCATCCGTTGTTGTAGCTGGAAGTAAAGCTATTGGAATCACAGGCTTTCCCTGGATCTTACTAAGCAACTGTATCCACTCCGGTTCTAGTGAAAATAACCTCTGTCCCAGCGTAAGCCAGCCCCGTTCTATAGTTATCGTTTAACTCAGCACCGGTTACACCTGCCGTTGGATACTCCATGATCCTCTTAGCCTCAAAGGGACGGTAAACTATGTTGGTCTCAAACGGGACCCATGGTGGAGGCGCGATTAGATCTTCCACAGTCTTGCGTGGATCACGACCTTGTATCATTGTCGATGATGGTCCGTTTATGATGATGATGGAAGATGCAGTGAACGTGCAGAAGATGGCACGTCTCACGCTGAGCTTCTCAGCGATAGGAGGGACCCAATAGTGCAAGATGTCATACACTATCCAGTCCGGTTTGGAAGTTTCTAAGAACTTTGAGAAAGGTTTTGAAAGACCATCGAAGGCTTTCTTGAGGTAACCGATGTGAGTCTCTGGGACATCAGTGATGGCCTCAGCGTTGTTCGGGAGGTTGTCGACAAGAGGTAATGGTAAGGAAACAAAGTTTATGGAAAGGTTGTTGTCGGAGGAGGAGGGTGTTTTGGGAAGACGGGAGATGTTACGAGGCGTGGAGATGAAGGAAACGGTATGGCCTTTTGTTGCTATGAGCTTAGAGAGGTGTAAGTAAGGAATCATGTGACCTAATGCTAGCCATGGGAAGACTTGTTCTGTTTGAACATCTGGCAATCACAAATGGCGGCTGAGTTGATAAACTCTTGACACGTCAAAGTTATAGAGTTATCAACGGTATGCTTTTACTTTGAAAAGTGTGAATTTTTACATTGAAACGTGAAAATAAAGAAAATTGAATCTACATGAAATGTTGGGAAGGAACTGTGAGGCTTAAGGTTACTTGGTGTTTGTATCTATCTTTTGATTTCAATAACTGATAGTTGATTTACTTGTAGTCCGTTGTTTGGCCTTTTCAAGTCATTTTTTCCTGATTTTTTATTGCAGAAAATCAACAAGGCAAGGAGGAGAAGTTGAAGATCAATCGGTTTTTATTAGCAATGTAAGAATGCTTATGTGTCTGCTTCTGGTTTTTGAATTTGTGAGTAGATATGACTTGACTATGTTGATAATCTTGGATATTATAAGTACTAAAGGTATATTCGTTGAACTGTTCATTGTTTAATAGGTTGGATCAGAAGAAGCGTCTTTGAATAACCAAGACACTTTTTGTGTAGAATAAATGTTTCAGTCATCCTGTGAAGGTATCACGGTTAAGTCTTTAGATGTTGATCCTTCTGATTCATGGCTTAAGGTCTCCTTCTGTAAATTCTCTTATCAAAGCTAAATGTGCTAGAAATGGATTCATTGATGCTAAAATTTGTTGGTTCAGCTGAAGCAAGATTATGTAGATGGATTAGGTGACACATTGGATTTAGTTACTATAGGTGCTTGGGAGAAAAGCGGGATGGTAATAAAACATTATTTCTTGACTTTCTCGTTTTCCTATAAATTAAAAATGTGTCTAACGGCCTTTGTATCTTTGAAGCTGAATAATAGCAAACATAAGTTCTGAACTTTTCGTTGTTATGTGTAGGTATAGTCCATTCCTCATGGTCTGCCGTGTCATGTCTGGGTTTTCTGATGCCTTTTATATCGAGGTAAGGTAATTAATAGCTCAACATCACTTTCACACTTCTCCACCAATCCATCTATGAATTATATGAATTTAACATTGTGGCTAAGTGTACACATTCCAGTTTATGGTTTGGTTAGTCAAGGGTTTCGGTTTTATTTGATTTATAGAAGCTACCTGTTACCAATCTAGTGGTTTAATATATCAGAAACAAACTATGAGTTTTAGTATTACTGTATATTGAATCTAGTGGTGGTGTCGTCTTTTGAAGAAGTTGTTTGTAAGAAGAAAAAAAAGGTTTTTAATGAGTTTATTTTGGTGGGGTCTCTAATTTTATGATAGATTTAATATATTAATAAAGATTCATTTAAAGTTCTTGAGGAATATTTACTTTTATACAACATGAATCTAATTACACTATATATAAATCGAAACCTTAGCATCGTGCCTCTTAGCATCAGACAAGTATTTTCTTATATATATTTATTATACATTTTTAATATAAGGGATTTGCCCTGGATTTTGAAATCTCAGTACTATAAAAACTACAGTAGCTTGCAGTAAAAAGCTTGATGCGACAGCAAAGTTGCCGTTGGAACAAAGGAAAAAAATAAATAAAAAATAGAGTTTAATTTGGACCGGTTAAAATAAGACCGTTGCTTTGATGTCTTAATGAACTCTTTCTCTCAGCTATCTATCTATAAATAAAGAGTTCCTCTTACAGAACTTTTAATGTCTTCTTGTCTCTCTCAGCTACCTCTCGACAACGACACATTGGATGATGTTGCGTCTTCAAGGTGTGTTTTTTCTTCGAGCTCTTCCCTTCTCCACTTACAAGTGGCTTTTTTGTAATCTAATTGTTTGTTTGTTTGTTTTTTAGATTGTGGAGAGTATGCTTGGTTAGATGGGACGGTGCCTTGATCATTCTCCACTCATTTATCAGGTGTTCTTATTACCAAAATCCTGTTGTTTTACCTCTTCGGTTTTGAAATGTTTTCTTTCTTTGGTTTTGAAGGGGAAATTTTATAAAAACATGATTAGATCGTGAGGAAACTTATGTGAAAATTTGTGAGATAACCTTTTGAGCAGAATATGTCCCCTACTGTTGTTGACGAGTCCGTTAGAGTTAGCATGTTTATTTGTTTCTAACACTTATGATATCACTGAGCCTACTCCAAATCGGTCTTGTGATTTACAACTTGATTTGATCGTGAGGAAACTTGTATGTGTACATTTGTGAGATAACATTTGAGCAGATATCCTGTCTCATGAGATGGTTAGATGTAAAAGTATGTTTCATTTGTTTTGAACACTTATGATCACTGAGCCTACTCCAAATCAGTCTTGCAATTATAAAATTTCCCCTGTTTTCTTTCTTTTTTTCTTTCTGGTTTTTGTTTTTAACTTGCATCGTTGGCCTATTTGTTTGTTCAATGTGATCGATCTACTTGTCGTTTTTGTTGTTTCAGATGCTGTGGCGCTTGCTTCGCTCGATGATGGGGCTGTTTTGGGTTTTGGATCCTTCTTTGTTAGCGGCTTGTCAGGTCTTCTCTGTTGATCTTGTAAGTGAGACTGTTGATCACCTCTCTTCTCTCTCTCTCTCTCTCTGTTTGTTTGTTTGTTTGTGTTATTTCTTCTGATTGTTGTTGTTGGTCTGTTGCTCAGATACGGTGGGACTATAGAGTGTGGCTTTTGATGGTTGAAGCTGGCTTAGCTCAATTAAGGACGGACTATACAGTGTTGCTTTTGATTTATGTTATGATGTTTGACTTCTCTGAATCAAGAGGCAAGAAGAAGATAGTGCCTTTTTTTTGTCTTAACTCTGTGGTACAGACAGTAATATCATGTATAGTTTAGTCAGTATCATCTTAGTATTAAGGTGGTTGTGTATCTGTTTTGTAATTTGGTTGTGGAAGGTTTTCCATCAACATCCAAACATATAAAGTTGTTGCAAGTTGTTCCAGCGAGTGTTGAAGCCACAAATGGATAAAGTATCATTGATGTATTGTTGTATCATTGTTTTTGAATTCAAGTTTTCCTTCTAATAAAGAGTTCTAAGTGTATCATTGTTTTTGAATTCAAGTTTTCCTTCTAATAAAGAGTTCTAAGTGATATTGAGTTAAAAAAAAAAGTCTCAGACAAATCTCATTCATCATTCTCTCTCTAATTTATAATTTATAATTTATAACAACATATATAGCGCAAGAATCTAACTAACCAAAGGATCAGAAGGAAAAAAAGCGTTGTTGTGAGAAAAACAAAGTAACACTCTTGTGTAAGAGACTCTAACCAAAGGACAAAGATTCTAAACACCCTTTCTTGTACTCCACGTAATCGAGTCTAATAAGACCTCTTAAGCTTTACTGGTTTCTTCATTCGCGGCCAAACTCGCCATGTTTCAGCCCCGCCTCTCTTTTCGAATCACCACCATTTGTTTACGAGTCGAAGAAGAAATCAAAACCTGGACTCCTGCAGTCTTTAGTCCAAAAAAAATGTAGGTTCGGCGGCCACATGTATAGAAATTTGATTCCAGTTAAAAGTAGAAGTTGTAAAATATTTTGAGGTGATTTAGTAGTTTACTTTCACCCACTTTAGCTTAACATATAGCATAGAAACTGAAAAAACAAATTATATATCAATCTATATATCAATCAAACACTCAAGACGACGTCTGAACATTTTACGTATCAGTACGCATAAACATGCATGTTGTTGCATTTAACCAAACTCCTCTCAAGAGTGGTGGTAAATCTCGCGATTGGTTTAGGTTCTTGTGAGTTGTAGCAAAGCCGTGAAATAGGGACATATTAAATTTATTCATATTGCACGATATAAAAGCTGTTACATCACTTTGTATTCACATTCTTCATGCTCCTTTACTATCTATCGGTTTCATTAATTCATCCCAAAAAAAAAATATTTCTATCATATTTTATTTCTCAGTTTTACTATATTGCAGTTTTTACATTATTTGTTTTCTTATAAAAACCTATATAATGTTTTTCTACTTATATGACATTAGACTTTAGCTTTTTTTGTTTGCCTAGTTAATGTACATGGTCTCAACCAAAAGCAACAAAAGGGTTGATTCTTAATTAAAAAGAGATGATAAAGAGGAGGGAACCAAAAGTGAAGGTGTCCGAAAGACAATGTTCTTAGGACCAAAAATCTTATAAAGCGAAACTTTACTAATGATCAATCACAAAAAAGCTCTAAAGTAAATTGTAGTATGCAAAAGTGCCAACATCGCCTCTCTTTTTTCTTGGGGCGAAACTAACATTGCCTCTTAAGTGACTGAAACATTGTAAAAGTGATCTGAACTAGAAAAAAGTAATTCTTGTAGATGTGTTTATTACAGATAGATCAATAATATACTGGATGTTTTTTTTGACTGAATAATGTTTAGATAAAATAATTAAAAAGATGGAATTTAAGATTTGATTACTCTTGTGATTTTATGATTAACACAGCTCCGTATCCATAACTTTAAATCACAAAATGAGTGAGCCTATATATATCACTTTAATTTAGTCTTAACTAAACAAAAAGATCAATAAAAATGTTCAAAGTAGATTATTGTTATTTACAAGTTAATATTCTTCCAGAACCCACAAAATGTAAACTCGTAAACATCTTCATTTTGTATCTAAAAGCTATATATAGTTTTCCAGAACCTGTAATGTTGTGTATTATCGTTGACGATTTAACATTACAATGCAATAATTGAAATAATCAAGTTCGGATTTTGCACATGCCTACTTGCAGACCTTCCCAACATCAGTAATAAGATGTTCATATATATACACTAACATAAATGAATACATGTGTGTTCATGTATATAACTCATGTACGTAGAAAGAATCTAAGGATGGGGTAGAGAGAGGCTGCAAAAGAAGGCTAAGGCCTGATCTATATGTTTCACGTAAACTCGACATAGCTCAGTGTCTGCAAGATGATATATGCTTGTATGTAAATTAGTTAGAACTTAGACCACACTTCACTGACAATTTTTCTAATGTAGCATCAATCTATATTTTCAAATTAGTACAGGACGACTATAGATGTTGTACACACTATTTATTGTGACTTTAATCCTACTATCCTAGTTGTACCACAATTGAAATGGATGGGCTATTATACTACTTGGCTCAACGTGTGTATAATTAAGCTCAGTTATTTACAACTATTAAAAGGTAGTACTATAAAACTAATCCCAAGGAAACATTATCTGCTCACTGAAAATGACGTTTGAAGAAAATTTTGAAATGTTATTAACCTTGGGATAACAACCAGCTACCACCAAACCAAGAAGTCTTTCAATAATTAAGCCTGTTTTGAGCAACTCTTTCAATAATTAAGCTTTAAGCACAGTAAATCATGTTTCTAATTTTCCCAACATTACAATAATTAAAAATACAGACAAATCACAAGTTTAGAGAATCTATTGTAGTGTCTCTCTCCATTCTTATTCTTGAATTTTCACCCGAGTTTGTTAGAGCATCTCTAATGTAAAATATTATTTTTTATTCCAAAATAGAGTAAAAATGATTTTGGAATAAAAATGTTCTAATCCCACTCTATTTCTAGTGAAAAAAATAGATTATTCCATTTATGGAGTAAATTTCGTTATAGAGTAAAAAAATGAGTTAGAGCATCTCATTTTTTACTCCATTTTGAAGTAAAAAATGGAGCTAGATTGGAGATACCCTTACAAATTGAAATTTAAATATTAAAATAGTAACCAACAAGAACAACAACAAAAGCTAACTTAACATAAATACTTTTTGGCATTACATCACAAACACACATAATTTTAAATGTTCATCATACAAATTATAGAGTTTCTTTAACTTACCAAGAATCAAGGCAGAGCATTAAAATGATTAAGATCAGTCCAAGCTTGATCTCCATTATTCCATTGATCACTTCCTCCTGTGTTAGTATTATCATTGTTACTAACCACCCCTTCGTTATCATTATTATTACCAAAGTACCACTCTGTCTGATTCTCTCCTTTCTTCGTCGGCGATGAGTTCACCATCTCTAGATTCCGGTAAAGAATGGGCTGTGGCCTCTCGACATCGACGGTCTCTTCTTTAGAGTTATCAAAAAGCATAGCCATCCTCTGTTGCTGAAGCCTCCAGTGTAAGTCTTGGTTTAAACAACTCAAAGTTTCTATCGAAGTAGCTAGGGTTCCGGCGGTTGTGAACGTCGCCGGTGAATGGTTTCTGTTGCTGTTGTTGTAGTCTCCGAAACCCATTAAAGATAAACCCGACCCGACATCAACGTGTGTTGTTTCGGCCTGGTCCATGGACCTAAGACCAAGAACTTCTTGATTATTCATAAGTTGAAAATCCATAGTTGTTGGAGGAGGGAAGAACTTGGAGGAATCTTCCATGACTGAAGAGTAGAATCTCTGAGATGTAGAAGGAGTTATTGTGTTAGGTTTGAATGATCTTTTGGTTTTCCGACAACCGCCACCGATGGGGACGTTTCTTAAGGCACCACCACGGGTCCAATAGCGGCGGCAAGATTTGCAGAAGTGACGAGGTTGAGAGAGGTTGTAGTTGTTGTAGTAACAGAACTTTGTGTTTGAGGAGTTGCAGCGAGGACATTTTAGGGTTTGTTGGTCTTGAGAGCCGGAGGAAGACTGTGGTTTTTTGGTATGGGATGTACCAGAGATACGATGATGCTCCGGTTTAGGAGAGTGGAGATTGGTATGGGTGGACATGGTGGTGATGAAAAGCTTGTTCCTCTTAGTTTGAGGGAAATAAGTAGAGTAGGGGAAGAGAGATAGAGTTTGAAGAACAGTCGGTAAAGGGGTTTGTATGAGATATAGTTATATATAGATGTTTTATACATGTGAGCAAATAGATATGGTCAGGTTTACGTTCTTTCTTTTTGGCATAATTAACTATATATATTTGATTTATTTGAAGTAGACAGATGTGTTTTTGTCTTCAAATAGTTGGAGAATATAATTAACTTTTTTTTTTGTTTTGCGAACAAAAGAGTATATATATACATGTTCTAACAACTCTTTGAGATGCAAAAAAAAAATTATTTTACTTTTCTGGCTATGTATTAACATGTTGTATATTAATTTTATTGACAAAAAAATACTCTTGCTCCTTTATAGTCGTAACTCCATCTTGGTCAAAATTGTGATGCTCTTTTCTGACATTTGATAATTAATTCATCATAATTTCTTTGTATTTACTTAATAGACAAAAAAAAATCGTAGATAAAGTTTTTTAAGTGATTTGTAGTCAATGTTTTGTGTACGTATATGTAGGATGAGCGAGAGATAATAGAGACAAAAAGGAGAGAAGATGATAGACATGGAGTAGCAGAAAAGACAGAAGAACAAATATAACTGTGTTCTTGATCGGAACGAATCGGATAGAATTTGTTATGTGTCTTGTTTCTATTGTTGAGGTAACGTTTTTTCTATGTGTGGAGTGTACACTGCACCAATCTTTATACGTAGGCCTATATATATAATATATCTTTTATTCCTTTACAAACATATAAGTAACATATATCTATTATAGGTTATTGTCGCCAGGAAATATTTGACATGTAGACATAATTCAATGTGTATAAATATGCACGTAGTAACTGAATCTTTTTATGTATACGAGTCCAAGACATCAATCAAAATAGATGTTATTAGGACGAAACTTTCAACTAAGTTGAGAGAGGATCAAGTAGGTTTTAGGAGGAAGGTAACATTTCTTTAAGTTTCTGACATCTTTGTAAAGTTTTTTCTTAGTATAATTTTTAATGAATTAGCCTTCATAATCCATATATAAATACGATTTATCAGACATGACTTATGAACATTAATAAATAAGAAGTCCTTTTGCACAATAAGATAAATAAATAAGAAGTCCAAAAATAGAAAAAAAAATAGAAGATTGTGTTTCGATGATTGATTAACTGTCTCCATCTGTGAAGAAACACGAGAGAACGGAGAAGATAAAAATGGGAAACATGTGAGAGCTTCAAGAATGGATCTCTCGTGAGACTGAACCGATCATCCTCTGATACATACAACTTCACACCTATTTTTTGTTTTGTTTTGTTTTGTGTCTAAGTATATAATAAACCCAAAAACCATTTATCGGAACCGCAAATGATAAATCGTACACACCCGGTTAAACGTTAAAACTAATAACAAAATAATATTCTCTCCCCCACTAAATAAAAAATACAAAATTATTACCAAATTAGTATTCTCTCAGCAGGAAATATTTTTTTTAACAACAGGCGTATAAAATTTATTACAAAGTTCTGAGTTTTTTTGTTTATATAATTTCTTTAATTTGTTAAAGCGAGAAAGAGACATGACATAAAAATGCCTTCGGGTAAAAGACGCAGTTTCATCAAAGATCTGTCAACTGTTACATCGTTATCAAACGTTGTAGAGAAGCATATACCACCTGAATTACCCGCCTTGTTCCCGTTTACTCCACCCGTAATTTGACCCTCCTTCACATTAACGACTCTAGATTTATTCATATGAGTTTGATCAAAACATACTAATATATGGGACAGGATTAAAAACAATAATTAATATTGGAAACATGGTGAAGCTAATCACGAGAAATAAACACATGTGATCCGTGGATGCCCCTCCATTGGGCTTTGTTTTGGAAATAGCCTAAAGTCTACGTAAGTGTATGCTGGGTTGATGATGGGTCTATGACTTCACTGAAATGACGATAACGGTGTGGACCGTCTATGGCTATTTCGACCCAGTGTTACTAACATTCCACGTACATTTTTATTAATCGACCATATACTATGGACATGTGTGTATATTCGATTAAAATCGGATTACTTGCAAACATTACATAATGCAAGATTTTTTTATTTCTCACATGTAAAATACACACGCATAAGTTGGTTTCCAAACAATGAATCAAAGCCTAGAAACAAATGATCTTGCACTCTCACTTTAACTGAAAAAGCTACATAAAAATCTCATATGCGACCAATAGCCACAATATAAAAAAATAAGAAAGGGAGCAAGATAGATGAAGATGAATTTATCATGAGCATTATCAAACTGAGAAAAACACCCAGAGGAAGTGCACAAGACACTCGTAGCTGCAAGAACATTCCAACACGAGGAAAACAAGAATTTTTTAGAGAGAAAGCATGATTAACGTAAACTTTGTGTCCAATGAATGTGTCGTGGAGAAATTTCTAACTTTACCACAAGTTTGATACACTTTTTAAATTTACTTTTAAATTATGAACATTTTCAGAAATATTTTAATTTGCTATAAAATATTAAATTAACTCTTTTAAATCATTTATATATATATTTTTTTTTGTCAATCATTTATATATATTTAAGAAAATTTTATAAAGCATTTATATGAGTTTATAAATTATTCATATCTCCTAAATACTAAACACTAACTTTTAAATTAAAATGATATGGTATTTTTGACTGTGTGTAATTTTGAAAGTGATATTTTACTAGCATATAGAAAATTAAGTTACTCTAATCAAGATATACAATATAAGTTTGGACCGTTCAAATAGTAAAAAAAAACATATAGATACACACATATATATATATAGAGAGAGAGATTTTTGTTAATATTTATGGTGACGAAATGTGAAGTTAAACTTTCGAAAACACACAAAATATTAATTGTTATATTACAAAAGAGTTCCACTTGTACACTATGAAACAACTTGCCACAACAACACTCGGTAGCACAATGAAAAGAAGGAGACACCAAAAAGGCCTTAAAATTGATTTAACTCGTTTCCTCACTTACTTATATAGTTACACTTGGCCAGGGAATGACTACAAAACTGGGCAAACACAAATTTAAAAATATTCTGCAAGAGGTCAAGCGCAAGAACAATGTTCCATTGGACAAAAAGTTTGCTTGAAATAGCAATATTCTTAAAAAATGCTTCCTCTATTTCAATACGATGTATATTATAGTTTTTTATACATATTAATAAAAATACACTAAATTCATTTTTGATAATCTTTTTCCCATAAAATTAAATCAATAAGAATTTAATATATACAACTAGTTCTTTTAAAACTTGTAATTAATCATTATTAGTTGACAAAACATGCATTTAATTTTTTTTCCTAAAACATGTAACATTATGAAATAGATAAGTATTATGTATATTAGCCAGGTAACCAACAATCTAAGTTAAGCAACTTGCAAAAACATATTAAATAATACTGTCCACATCCCTGTTTTAACATTATCTACATCTCGGAAACTAATGATGAATCCTTTTTGAATTGTGATACCCCAACAAGTTGTGTAGCAGCCCTTTCTCATTCATACCTGACAGATATTACGAACCAATAAAGTCGAAAAAGAGAATATAACGGGACAAGGATGATAGTGAAATTTAGTTTTGTACACTACGATGTTGTAGGTTACGAATCATTCATCAAATATACTTTAGATTAGTTTGTCTTAGCTAACACAATATTGGTCACAATACAATTATCATTAACACGTGAGTGATCCAATTCGTGTCAAGCATAATTATGATAGATAATAACCTCCTAGAGGTTACAGTCCACAAACTAGATTAACTTGCATTATCTACAATTTGAATTATTTATTTAGTTATTTGGACAGCCCCAGGTTTATCAGCAAATGCGTGCTTAACAGCAAAATAAAAGCAGGGGTTGGTACTATTAAATTAATCAATGCAAAATTTAAAATTATTAAAACTACACGTACCTAACATTTTACATGGATTTCCACTACAGTCGTTAATATATATAGCTGCTAATGTATTAAATAAATTAGATAAGGCAAAATGAATAAAAGATTTTACCAAAAAAAAGAATGAAAAGAAAATGAGAAAAAGGTGACGTCAGGAAAGAAGGAAGGGATAAGAGAAGCACTTGGAAATGTTTCCCCCATGTGATCTTCTTCAATCACCGGCCCGCCCTCTTGTCTTGCTTTGCTTATCATCCGTACGTTTTATATTATACTCTAATTTTCCTTCATTTTCTTTTAATTCTGATCTAAACTCTTTTTATGAGATTTTCCATTTGACTATTTTTTTTAGAATTAATTTGACTATTTATGTTTCGTAATATATTTTGAGAAAACGCATGTTTTCATATTTGTTTTGTAATCATATTATATAATATTTCTGAAATTATAAAAGGCATAGAGGAATAGTAATATATATATATATATATATATATATATATATATATATATATATATATTAGAAAAACTCGTATATAAGTATGCTTATATTATATAATTTCCCTGCTAAAACATGTAAGGAGATAAACTGGCATGAAGCGGCGATGGCGGTGCCCTCACATGCTTTCATATGACTACACAGTATTTTAATTTTGTTTGTCATAAAGTATTTGTAACAAATAATATTATTGCAATATTTAAATAAATGGTATTGCAGTCTTCTCGACAAAATGAGAATAAACCTGATCCTTTTCTGATAGTAACTTAGTCAGTATGCGTTTTTTCAATCCATTTACCTAGCCCAAATTCTTTTTTAAAAAATATTAGCGCACATTCTATACTCATGTAACCATTTATCTGATTTCTTCATAATCGCGCGCGCTTAGATTTCTTAGCTTATACATAAAAAAAAATTGAAGCAGTCTTAGTTATATTAAAATACGTTTAAATACCAACAAAATGCCGAACAGAAAAATATACCAACATAATAGTCCACCAAAAAGAATCAGTTGCGGAGCGGAGAACCACGAAGCAGAGCATAGATAACGTCATCAAAGGAATCAGTACAGTCACTTTGTACTTTGCAGTGTAGGACGCACTTGAAACAACACTGTTTACTTGCATTTTCTGTTAAAAACCCCATACAAATTATATATAGAATTCTTTCAAAGCATGTGTTCCAACAAAAAAAAAAAAAAAATCTTTCAAAGCATTTTAATTACTCTTTCGACTGAATAAAATTAGGTTATTTCTGACATTGTACTGGTGCTCTTGTTTCATGTCGTTGGTGATGCGTTGGAAATTCGAAGACTTTGATTTGATAAAAAGAAGAGATTTGATTCGAAGCTTCGACTTAATTTATTAGCATATTTTTGGGTTGCATAATTTATAATTAGTGGACTTGAGGAAAAGATAAATCTCTATCGATCAGATTCGAGATTATTTGTACTAGTATATTGGGAACATCCAATGAACTATCAAAACCTGAAATTCAAAATGTTAAAACGATAAGAATAATATATAGTATATATAAACAGTGAAATTAGGTCATGAAGTTGATTGTTAGACTGGAGGGGTCCAAATGGTGGGGATGTGTATTAAACTTGCTTCTGACGTCAATTCTCAATTGGAAACTTTAGTGCCCAAATTATTAAAATATATATATATTGAGGGTCCCAAACTTTATTAGAACATGGAATTGTGATCGTAATTAACGAAGAGCCATTTGATGTCTAATTCGTATTTAATAAACTAAAAACATCATTGGTAGTTAGACGTCAGTTTCAGTAATTCCATAAAACAAACATGTCTCCTTTTTTTTTTAATTCTAAGAACATTTGGCTTATTATCCGTTTTTAACACTGAACACATCCAAAGCGCTAAATATATTGTGGTAGAAGAAAATTACTGTTTTAATGTAATAATGATATCATCGTGTACTCAAAAATAATTGTTTCGTATATATTTCTAAATGTTTACTATGTTCAACGATTTAATCATGAGCTTCTTGATGTAACGCACAAGGCTGGAATTTACTTGATTTGCTTGTTGTTCCGTTTAAAGTGTCAAACGTGGTTGCATAAAATACATTTTTCATATTGGATTACTAATAAAAATGGAAATGTGAAGAAAAATGCAATCTACGTTGGCTACTTCTAGCAGACTAGCACGTTTCACGAAGATATCGAGATGTCCTAAATTGGTGGTAATCTATTTCATTTTGGTAAAAGTAATACATAAGGGGAAAAGTAATTAGTTTTTTTTTTTTTTTTGGGTTTCAGTTTCGCCTATCATTTCATACTTGAAACAGGACATCGACATCGAAAGTATCGTCAGACGAAACGTGGTATGAGTTTTTGTTGTTGCATACATCATTCATAGGTAATAGCTCAAATCGATGAACAAATGTTAAACAAAAGAAAAAAATAACATGCAAATTAATATTTATAAACAATATGCTAGACGAAAGAAACAAATAGCATGCAAATAGCAAAATTACAGTAGTTTTTATATGAATCAAACAACTACGCTTTTAAAAGCTAACAAACATATAATTCCATTATTTATTTGTTTTAATAACAATGGCATCCTCTATATATTTTAATTTGGCACAACCAAACCACTCCGTAATGTTACCAACTGAATAAAAAAATAAATAATCAGTGAAAAATTAAATTGTAAATTTATGATCCATATGTACATCAAAACAAGATTTTTTGTCATCTTTTAGCTAAATTAAATCTAATACAGAGGAACGGGAAAACGCGGCGGCTTAACAAGAGGTGAGTGCGGTGGACTTTGAACATTGACGGTTAGCTTCTCCGAGCGAGGTGGTGCACACGGACACGGCAATGCTATAAACTTCGGCCTATTATCTCCAGGCATCAACACTGTAACGCTCAGATTTTGGTTTTTCTTCAAATCCTGTTCACAATAATTATTTTTAGCTAATAACCAACTTTGTATTAAATCCCTAAATTTTAATAAATTAAAATTTCCATCAAGATAGTAATGTTATTTAATTTCACTTGCTCTTTCCTAAATTACTTTCCAAAATATTTATAAAATCTCCTATATTGTATTTTTTTTCTGGAGCAAATCTCTTATATTGTATTTACTTTTCAAATGTCCATAGTACTTGTAAGCTAGGTATTGTTTTTCTTTGTTATTTTCACTTCTGGCTATAGTTATTTACTTATTTCTTACAATATTCAAAAGAGTGTCCCTCTTAGAAATATAGGACATAATAATTAGTTTTGGTAAGATTTTTTTTTCTTTTTGCTGGTAAAACAGTAATTTATCAAGCTTACAAACTGTCAAGTTAATATAATAACTTCAATAAATGGGAGAGGAGAGTTTACCGGAAAAGGGTGTCTAGGTTTGTACGGAGAGGACTCTATGTCAGCAGAGGTGGCGGAGGAGGGATGACCGGAGGCATTGGCCAAAGAGCGGCGGAGAGAGCGATGTTTGTCCCAATGGTAACAGCAAGAGAATATTCCGGAGAGACTGAAAATGATTATGAGAAGCAGAGCTGTGCCTAGAGGGAATCCTAGTGACGGCCGAGAAGCGTCCATGTGCTGCGGTGGGGAGTATTCTTGAGTGTTCTCCATCTACGGTGGCGATGTAATCAACGGCTGAGATTGTCAGATGACTGCTCTCTCATGTGTTAGAGAGATAAACAGAGAAGAATAGAGAGAGAGTTTGTGAGTATGGAAAGGACAGGGGACGGGGAAGCCAGAGGAGATATTGAGCGTTTATTTATAAAAGAAAATTATAATTTTAAATGGTCTTTAGACATTTATGTATTTATCTTACCATTGTTAAAAAAAGTCTTTCTCAGTACAAAAAGTAAATATGCTGTACAATAAAGTTGTCCCTTTTCATTTTGCCGATCCCTCTTAATTATTATATCATCAAATGGTGGATTTTTTTTCAAAATATAAGGATTATGTTTCTTGACTTTATTGACCCGTTTTCTATTCTATCATTTTATTTTGCAGTGATTAAAATTTTGAAAAGTAACTTTTTGTACAGAAAAAATAAGTTTATCTAAGTGAGAAAATATATTTTATAAAATAAAATATCTTATTCCACGAAGATAATTTAACAACGTTTGATTCCTTAGAGATGTTGATAGAAATAGTATTTGATATTCTTTCACAAAAACGAAGATTGATTCTTGAAATTGTTTCGAAGTACAAAAAAATCTGAAACAAAGTGAATTTCATAATATTTAAAATAATAATTATAAGATGAAAATATTTTATTAACAATCTTATAAAATAGTAAAACTTAATAGTAGTGGCCTGGAAGGCTGGAACAACAGAAGTAACTAATTTGTGTTCTTAGAAAGGAAATTATGTTTCTTGATAGTCTGTAAAATGTTAAACAATTAAATATAATATCTATGCAATTGATTATTTTATAATATATTTTATTACTATTTTTATAATATATATTATATGTTATATACGTAAGACGACATATTCTATTAGGTTCCGTGAGTTTTGTTATGCAAACTTATAGATTAATCAACTGTTTTACGATGATTAATTACTTGATTAAATTTAGGTTAATCAAATGTTGTATAAGTGAAGCGTGAAAAAGAGGACTGAGTGGAAAATGTACGTGGAAAGATGAGTAAGAGTGGCTGCCTGTACGGAGAAGACGTGAGCTCCAAGGTCCA
This sequence comes from Eruca vesicaria subsp. sativa, assembly GCA_932364175.1. Classification (NCBI taxonomy): domain Eukaryota; kingdom Viridiplantae; phylum Streptophyta; class Magnoliopsida; order Brassicales; family Brassicaceae; genus Eruca; species Eruca vesicaria. The sequence goes on along the minus strand of CAKOAT010101599.1, from coordinate 44,337 downwards.
CCATGTTAATATTTTTAATACTTTTTCGCCGTTGTTACCTAATTTTCATTAATTAACCCTAATCATACTCATATCTCCACTAACTACTCCCACCATATTATATACTAACTAAAGCTTTACTTGTGTCTTATACGAATATGTTTTTTTATGTTTTATACACTACAAGAAAGTTCAAAATTTACTTTCTCCTCTCCTCTGTATTAAACAGAAATTGTGAAACGTTAATGTCTTCACATTTATGCAAAGCTCTCACGTGTTTTTTTGCGGTTCAGATGCACATGATCAAGTCGGGTTACAAATAGTACTGGGATAACATGATTCTATTATTCTTAAAAAAAAAGAAGAAATTAGTGACAAACGAAAGATCGCAATATTATTTGTTTTTACGCAAGGAATAACGTTCGCTCGTCGATCTCCACCACCAACGATATTCTATTCATTTTTTCAATGAGCTTTCACGATTTATAATAGAGTTTTTTGGCGTTTCCAAACGCGATAAAAAGTTTATGCTAGGTACGAGTACTATTATGCTACCAAATCAAACAATTATCACATGATTTGTCTCTATTCGATTGTTTTGTTTTTAACACTGCAATAATTCTGATAGAGATTCGTACATGTCAAGCTATAATATTTATATCAACGTAATAAATGTTTTAATTATTATAATGTTGCACGCAAGTTATAGTAGATTGTTGATACACTCATAAAAATAGAAAAATGTGGCCAAGACATGTTGTGTTTATCGTGGTACTACTTGGATTCACATTCGTATATTGCTATGAAGATTTGTGTTTGCGTAATATAGCTAAACTTCGCTCTCGATGAAAACGAAACAATACCATTTATATGGTCATGTGCATTAATTTTGTGTGGGCGTGTCTTAACAGGCACACCCTAACGATTGGAAGAGAAGTTGAGTACTCCTTGCTCGTACGTACGTCCTTTTGTCTTTGTATTAGTTGCTTGAAAAATAAAAATATAAAAAGAAAAATTTAAAGTGTTCTTGTTTTCAAGAGGAAAAATAAATTCTGTAGTAACTTTTTATAATAGTTTTTGAACATCATAAACCGATAATGTGGAATCGACGAATTGTGTTAGGTTCCTACACCGTCTCAAGACAAACCAGTCCCCACTATTAACACCTAAATATGTCATCTTCGCAAATATACGCTCTTTTGATTTTCAACTTCAAGTCTTCTTCGAGGATTTAATTTAATCTAATTATTTATACAATAAATTTTAACAAAACAATTTGATATTCATATCCATATGACAAACAGCGATATTGTGATTGATGAAGATAGACAAGATATTTCTTTTTTAAAAATAAGATATTATTGTAGTAGCTTATAAACAAAAGATAAAAATCTATAGTGATAAAAAATTAAGGATTAAGATATTGTATTAACATGGTTTATTCATTGATTATCCATTAGGCTCTGTAAGACTATAACATAGAATCCAGAGCAGAGTACATATAAATGGGTATTTACTCTAAACCAACAACAAATCCCATAATATTAGGTGAGATATTTTTGATAACAAAAAGGCCAAAACTTGCAATATATAGAACTAACTATAGAAAACATCCGGATGACCAAAAAATCATGATTAATCAGAGATTTTTAGAGTGGGTTATTAACTTTTAATTAAAAAACTAAGAACCAAATTTTAAAGTCTTTATTTAAGAATCAGTTTGTAAAGTTTTTATTTAAGAATTGGTTCTTAACTTTTTTAGTTAAAAATTAAAAAATAATTTTTTTTCATTTCCTGTAAAAAATCCATCCTAACAACCGTCAAACGTTTGGGACTTTGCCATGCGTATGAGTTATGATCTTTTCTTTAATTTGTCAGTTTGATTTAAAAAAAAATTAGCAGGGAATGAATTTGATATTTTTATACGAAATTAATAATAATGTAGCCAACATAAAAAAAAAACAAAACTTACGTCACCAATAACACTCGACGAAATTACGTAAATGCACCTAAGCGTTTCTAGGTTTGGTCCTTTGGCCTTTTGAGCTCCTAAGAGACAAATATCAGTCCATAAATTTAAATTGACTCAACAACTGAAAGTACCAAAATCCATGACAAGATATATGATCATGGAATAGGTTGTCTTTAGTACCATATTTTTATAATGTTTGACGTGTATGTACTTGTAGAATATATGCCTAAACTTAAACGATATATAAAATACCAGATAACAATAATTAAACAGTTGTCACATGGGACAGTATCAGTAAACCATACATACTATTAAAGTCGGATTAAGTTAGATACTACGCCTGCTATACGATCTAATGAAAAACAAAAGAGTAGCTGCCGTGTGGAACTCGAATTTGACAAAACTCTTACTTTAATTCTGACTTCTATTTTTCATAGCTGTTTTTTGTTTTGTTTTCTGCAATTTTAATTAATTACAAATAACGCCAAAAAATCAGTTAGTCCACAATTTGTGTGTCCTTCAAGCCAGGTCTCCCGACTTTCACGCCAAGAAAAATCTTGGAGTTCGTTTTCTTACGTAAAACTATTCGAGAGAGTAAATGGGCGACTCACTAGTAACCACTTGATCTAGAGTAATTGGACGGTTGACTGATCACCACTTGATTTAAAGGGCGACTGACAAAAAAAAAAACTATATATTCAAGACTTATTTTCATTGCAGCCAATGAAAATAACATCCATCTATTTGCATTTACGTTGTTATTTGGATTCCAAAATTATAATATTCTTCATTATCATGTATATGTTTAAACATAAAATATTGTAGTTTTACATATATACTTTGTAGTAGGAAGTATATTTGCTACTTGTATAATATAATATATCAATATAGTGTCGGCCTTGAATATTTATAGACAGAAAACAATTAATAAAAAAAAGACATATTGTTGTAGCTAGGAATTGAACCCATTACCTAAATTTCAATTTTTACTTTCATTAACCACTAATCTACTTAATGTTTTATTAAATATTTTGACCGATATTTTACATAAACAAAAAAAAGCCGAAAGTCTATGCTTCATTTGCTTTTCCTTAGGGTCACTACTACCAATATGTCTTCTGTGCCTGAACTTTAAATGGTACTTAAACTAGTCACCCAACCTTTTGTTGTCAAAAACAAAACAAAAAAAATAGTCACCGCCGTGTCTTTTAAGGTGAGTGAGTATGTATCACTAAACCCAACTTAAACTTACCAATCAAGATAAAATTCCATAAAACGTTTTTAACCATCATAGATACTGTACATGTGTAAGGGCAATTTAATTAATTAATTTAAGTATAATTCAATGAACTATGTAAATTATTAATTATCTACTAATTGCGATCTTATTACGCAGCATGTTGGATTTGTTTTGAGAATGACATAAATCCTATTTTACTCCAATCTAATCAAAGATATTTAGAGATGTTTTGATTCGATGACACCGATTCTAGAAGCAAAATGATTTGATTATATAGAGATAATGATTTAATTAATAGCCAATTTATGTGATAGAAAAATCCAAGGCTACACTAATCAAGTAAAAATAAGCTGTATGGCCATATGGGACCATGTCGATGTAAACTAAGACCCAGCGCGATAGGTACTAATGCTAATACCGGTGTTATTCAATATATAGAGAAAACTTTTTTCCTCTGAAGTCCAGTTCATATACAGCTATATATCTATGGTTAAAAAGGTTATAGTATGATGTACGGTAAGGGATAGCTAAATTTTTTATTTTTTTGTTCAACAAGGGATGGCTTATATTATGTAATAATTTATTACGAGAGATGGAATATCATAATCATCTTACGGGGGATTTATATGTGAAAACTCGAAGGTGTATCTGATTTTGGTCAAATTTATTTTAATGGTCTTCTCCTACATTCATGATCACGCCTTGTTACATACATTGTGTTATTCTAATCCCCCAAACTAACTTTTTATTGAGTATTATCTGATTTAATAGCTTAGAGTTTGACCGTATTAAGACGATAAAATAGATGACAATATGATAAATATTTAACTAGTCGTGTAGTCAATATATATAGTTAAACAGTTATCAAATTGAATAGGGATACAAAATATAAACATACATCAACAACTCAACATTAACTTCGCTACGAAGAAATATCTTAGCTAAGTATACCAAGTAAATGGGCTTAGTGGCGTTGGCCTGTTAAGAAGAAAATATGTAGTTTAATCTATGATTAGGAGAACATGGCCTCATGATAAATGCTGCTTGTATCGTATGTGAGTCTAGGCCCAAGTAACAGTGTAACGTGTCTTGTCCTATATCTCCTTCCAATCTATACTATTATTTGCGGAGTGATTTTTTGCAACGGAGCTCTCACGTTAAAAGTTGGAGTGGTTAATATCGATTATACCCTTAATAAATTTTATATAATTTATTATATAATTAAAAACGAATTTAATATTTATTTGCTTAGATAAATGATTTAAATTAATAATAATGATAAGAATTATCCATAATCTAAATATATANAATCTATACTATTATTTGCGGAGTGATTTTTTGCAACGGAGCTCTCACGTTAAAAGTTGGAGTGGTTAATATCGATTATACCCTTAATAAATTTTATATAATTTATTATATAATTAAAAACGAATTTAATATTTATTTGCTTAGATAAATGATTTAAATTAATAATAATGATAAGAATTATCCATAATCTAAATATATATTTAAAATAAAATAAAAAGATAATCCTAGATATATATTGTGTTGTTATCCTGAAAATATATTTAATAAAAAAATCAAAAACAGAAAACACATAAATAAATATTCATAAAATACAATGTTTAGTTGTATATAATTGAAAAGAAAAAATTGAAAAAATATGATACGTAATTATTTTCAAATTAAAAGAATATAACAATATAATATAATGATATATATTGTGTTGTTATCCTGAAAAATATATTTTAATAAAAAAAATTCAAAAACAGAAAACACATAAATAAATATTCATAAAGTACAATTTTTAGTTGTAAAAAGAAAAAAATGAAAAAATATGATACGTAATTATTTTCAAATTAAAAGAATATAATAATATAATATAATGATATATATTTGTGAAGTTATTTTTCACCTCTGATCTCACACGTTAAATTAAATTTAATTCTATATTTTATATAATTAAACATTAAACATGAATTAATCATAATAAAATAAAAGATCATTCAAAAAGAAAGAAAATACATGTTTGAAA
>CAKOAT010101599.1:15403-38561 GCA_932364175.1 Eruca vesicaria subsp. sativa | reverse complement strand
AAGAAATGGAATAGACTTTAGACTTTTCAAAGATTTAAAAGAAAAAATAGATTTTTTTTTTATTTGTGAATAACTTTATTATGTAAAAAAGTTTAATGTTTTAGGTCAAATTTTTTGGACGAAAATAATCATTTATGTAGATAAATTTTAAATGGATTAAAGATAATTAAGCCCGCATGTGCGGGCAAAACACCTAGTTAGTAGTATTAATGATTAATCCAAGACTAATAAAATAAGCGTGATGCGTGAAAGACAAAAGCACTGTGGGTCTCATTGTTTTGTCTCATAATAGAGTAACAATACTTCAATCATATTTTATTTCTTATCTCATAATAGAGTAATGGTACCAATGAACAAGCAGGAAAATAGATTACTCAATTTACTGAGTAAAACTATGTTTTTGTTTCATTATAGAGTGAGAAATGGGATATGTTATATTCTATTTTATTCTATTTTGGTGTGAAAAACGGAATGGGTTTGGATATACCCTAACATCTCGTAAAGTGATTTAACTTGCACAAAAAGCGACACAATAAACAAGTGGAGTGAGTGTCGTGGATAAGATATTAAGATTCATAAGAAACTGAGAAATGAGACAAAAGTGAGCAGTTCAACCACTCGTAAAGAAATGGGCTTATAGAGTATATAAAATAAAATTTCCCAACAAATTAGTTTGTTCATTCCACAACATTCAGTACTATAAGTCTATAAGATAGTAGTAAGTTTTTATTGTTAGATACTGCACCATCTATTTATCGTGGGTACTTAAGAGTACCTCTTGTAATGGCCAGTGATAAAATTTTAAATTTGTTTTTGGGGAAGAGAAACGCAGAACACTAGATTCAGACAGAAGAGTCTTCACGGCGGTTGCATATTCCAAAGCAAAAATAAATAGATGACTGGTGGTAGTAATTAATAATTGAATGCTAGTTAAGAAGAAACCTCAGATTCCGAGGAATCCTATGTCAATCTCGTTCTACTTTCTCCTCGAGTAGTTGAGAGAGATGGAGCAAAATTGCGAAGAAGTCTCATTACACTGTTAAATTATTTATCTTAAGATTAGACATTAACTGCGCCTAATTGAAGACCACAAAAAGAAGAGTTGATCACAAAGTCTACTCACATCACCTAACATTCTCTGTTCTCCATGCTTTCATTTAACTATCTAACTATCTAAGATACACTTACCATCCCTAAGTCAATGCTACTGGGCTATTTGTTTTTAAGTTTCTTACAAAAATAGTTAGGCTTAATATAATGGTTTGTTCGTTTGAATAAACGACAAATGTTTTAAGTCATTGAGAACATTTTATAATTGTATAAGCACCTCAAAAAATTGTTTTGCAAACACACATAAAAGGAAATGCCAAACATAAACATTATGGATTCTTATGAAGTATAATTTTTTGATATGTGAACGCAAATCTAGTAGGAATATCCAACTCTGATTTGAAAATTCGCGACGACTAAAACCAATTTGTATAATTAGTTAACTTCCACGTTACAGTATGATCTCTTTTTAGGTTCTTGGTGAGAACTTACGTGTTTGTATTATTGTATACATACTTTCCGTTTTACTCCATATGTCGCTATTTTCTTTCTGTTTCTGTGGTGGGATACAGAAATACATAAAGTAGATTTAAAACTCACTTTCTCATTCTTTCCCTCCACCTTCTCTTGTCCGTTACCCAAAAGGAGATTTTGACGTTTGAGCTCATGCTTTGCTCGCATTTTGCTTTCTTCACAATTTTAGTGTTTATATCTTTTCAAAAAAAAAATCAAATCTCGTAATAAATTACAATTCAGTCTCTCTTAAAACAAAAATCCATAATCAGTTTTGTTTTATTTGAAAAATTATTTCCATTTCATAGGATTTTGATTCTGGAATACCTAGTTTTTTTTTTTTTTTTTGTTGTCAACACCTAGTTTTTTTCAATAACTTCGTCATCTTTATAAATATATTTTTTTTTGGAACACATAAATATTATATTCCTCGTTTTGCTTCTCTCTTCTAAACTCTTGTAAAATGACGTTTTCGTTTTCAATAAAATCCAGATGACCAATAAAAAACAGTTTTGGGGTAAAGCGTATATAATCAGATAATCTTTCTAAATTAGTCCATCTTACTATATAATTTATGTTAGGTCCACCAAAAAAACAGTTTTTCTAGATTCCTTTTAACTTATGTTTGATTGGACTCCAGCCACTTGAAAGCCCAACAAAAAAAAAACTGTCACTTAGACTAACCCTACTAAGCTACTCCCCATTTGAATCAAAAGAGAAGAAAGCAAAAAGAGAGAAGTGTCATTAGAAAAACTTAAAGTCCCTTTAAATAAACGATTACAAATCTTTAAACGTTACTTAACTCTCTATCCCATCAAAAACCCCATGAAAATTTCATGAACTGGTTCTCACATTCTCAACTCTCTCTTCCCAAAAACAATGATCAACATTCCCACTTCTCTCTTCTTATTACTCGTCCTTTCCTGTATTCTCCAAGTTTCCTCCAACGGAGACGCTGAGATACTCACTCGAGTCAAAAGAAGCCGGCTTCTTGACCCGGAAGGAAACTTAAATGATTGGCTCATAACCGGAGATAACCGAAATCCCTGTAACTGGACCGGAATCACATGCAACTCCCAAAACGACGCCGTCACAGCCATAGATCTCTCCGACTACGGACTCTTCGGTGGTTTTCCGTACGGATTCTGCCGTATACGTACCCTCATCAACATCACTCTCTCTAAAAACAATCTCAACGGTACGATAGATTCATCTCCTCTCTCCCTGTGTTCTCGAATCCAAGTCCTTATCCTCACGGGAAACATCTTCTCCGGGAAGTTACCGGAGTTTTCGCCGGAGTTTCGTAACCTCCTCGTCCTCGAACTGGAATCGAACTTATTCTCCGGCGAGATTCCCGAAAGCTACGGGAAGTTCACATCTCTGCGACTTTTGAATCTCAACGGTAACTCGCTAGGTGGAATCGTTCCGGCGTTTTTGAGTAACCTAACCGAGTTGACTCGTCTCGAGCTCGCGTACGTCGGTTTCGAGCCCGGTCCGATTCCGGCGACGTTCGGGAGCTTGACGAAGCTGAGTAATCTCCATCTAACTAACTCGAACCTCGTCGGAGAGATTCCCGATTCGATCGGGAATCTAGTTTCGTTAGTGAATCTCGATTTAGCTCAGAACGGTCTCACCGGAGAGATACCGGAGAGTATCGGAAAGCTGAAATCGCTTAATCAGTTAGAGCTTTTCGATAATAAGTTAACGGGAAAGTTACCGGAGAGTATCGGAGACTTAACGGCGATGAGGAATTTTGACGTTTCGCAGAATAATCTAACCGGTGAGTTAACGGAGAAGATCGCTTCTCTTCAGCTCGTTTCATTTCATCTAAACGATAATTTTTTCTCCGGAGAATTGCCACGTGTCATAGCTTTGAATCCTAATCTAGTCGAGTTCAAGATATTTAACAACGGCTTCACGGGAACGTTACCTAGGAGATTCGGTAAATTCTCCGGTTTAACTTTGTTTGACGTGTCAACTAATAAATTCTCCGGTAAATTGCCGCCACATCTATGCTATGGGAAGAGACTCGGAAACCTAATTACTTTCGGTAATCGGTTAAGTGGCGACATTCCGGAATCTTACGGTGAGTGTGGTTCACTTAATTACGTTCGTATGGCTGATAACAAACTTTCCGGTTTAGTTCCGGTTAAGTTTTGGGAGCTTCCTCTTACTCGTCTCGAGCTATCTAACAATCAGTTACAAGGTTCGATTCCTTCGTCGATCTCCAACGCTCGTGTTCTATCTCAGCTCGAGATCTCCGGGAACAAATTCTCCGGTGAGATTCCGGTGAGAATATGCGATCTCGGAGAATTGAGAGTCGTTGATCTTAGCCGTAACCGTTTCTCGGGATCTCTTCCGTCTTGCATTAACCGATTGAAGAATCTGGAGAGAGTGGATATGCAGGAGAACATGATCGCCGGCGAGATTCCGAGTTCAGTGAGTTCATGCGTCAAGTTAACCGAGTTGAATCTCTCGTATAACCGTCTCCGCGGCGGAATTCCACCGGAGATTGGTGAGTTACCGGTTTTGAATTATCTGGATCTCTCTAAGAACCGAATCTCCGGTGAGATTCCGTCGGAGTTATTGAAGCTGAAGCTGAATCAGTTCAACCTCTCTGATAACAAACTCTCCGGGAAGATACCTTCTGGTTTTCAACAAGATGTTTTTAAACAGAGTTTCTTGGGTAACCCGAATCTCTGTGCTACGGATATGGATCCGATTCGACCTTGCCGATCCAAAACCGAGCCCCGGTTAATTCTGGTTATTTCCGTCGTCTGCATCGTTGCACTAATCGGAGCTTTGGTTTGGCTTTTTATTAAAACTAAACCGTTATTCCAGAGAAAACCGAACCGGACTAATAATGTAACCATTTTCCAGCGGATAGAGTTCACTGAGGAAGACATATACCCGCAATTAACAGAAGATAACGTTATCGGTTCGGGCGGGTCGGGTTTAGTTTATAGAGTGACACTCAAGTCAGGTCAAACACTCGCGGTGAAGAAACTGTGGGGTGGACCGGGTCGAAAACCAGAATCCGAGTCTGTTTTCAGATCCGAGGTAGAGATTCTGGGTCGGGTCAGGCATGGGAACATAGTGAAGCTTCTCATGTGTTGCAGCGGCGAGGAGTTTCGGTTTTTGGTTTACGAGTTTATGGAAAACGGTAGCTTGGGCGACGTTTTGCATTCAGAGAAAGAACGTTCTGCCGTTTCTCCGCTTGATTGGACGACACGGTTTTCGATCGCGCTTGGTGCAGCTCAAGGACTTGCTTATCTACATCATGACTCTGTTCCGGCGATTGTTCACCGTGACGTCAAAAGCAATAATATACTGTTGGACCATGAGATGAAGCCACGTGTTGCTGATTTCGGTTTGGCTAAACCGTTGAGAAGAGAAGTTAATAATGGTGTCTCTGATGTTTCTCCCATGTCTTGTGTTGCTGGATCCTACGGCTACATTGCTCCAGGTTCGAATTCTAAACGCTAAACCGAAATAAACCGGAAAACCAAATATTTATTAATGTTGTTTATATTCTGTTGTTGTGATTTTGCACATGCAGAATATGGTTATACGTCGAGAGTGAATGAGAAGAGCGATGTGTATAGTTTTGGCGTAGTGTTACTCGAGTTGATTACCGGTAAAAGGCCAAATGATTCGTCGTTTGGGGAGAATAAAGACATTGTGAAGTTTGCAATGGAGTCAGCTTTGTGTTACTCTTCTCCATCACCTGAAGGCAAAGCTATGAATCAAGATTCACTTGGAAACTTTCGAGACCTTAGTAAGCTCGTGGACCCAAAGATGGAACTTTCTACGAGGGAATATGAAGAGATGGAGAAAGTTCTTGAGATTGCCTTGCTTTGCACGTCGTCGTTTCCGATTAGTAGGCCGACCATGAGGAAAGTTGTGGAGTTGCTCAAAGAGAAGAAGGCACTTGAGTGAGACACTTGATTTTAATACTAGCATTGTTACTTAATTATAGGTGGGCTATTAGAAAACTAATTTAAAAACTTAAACAGCTAATTATTCTGTTTCTTTATGAGTTTAAGATTGAGAAGCATCGACTAATCTATAATATTTTGCAAACTTCACATTTAGTAGTCTAAAAGTGTCATTGCTGCTGATGTTCTCGATAAACCAATGTATAGGCAGACCCATTTACCATTAATCCTCTTGGAATAAACATTGGTGTCACTCATACTCCATAAACATTTTGCATCACCATCAAGAGTGTTTTTGCTGTTGCTTCAAGAAGGATATATGTTCAAGTTTATTCCAAGACTTACATTGAAGACAAAGGCTGATGTCTTTGAATTGTTAATACCTTCTACTCTTGTTCATTTTATCAAAAGGTTTATTGAAGTTAGTCTAAAGATAGTGAAAGCTTCTTTTGGTCCAATAATCTTATTAAGATGCATTAGTATTTTTACATTGATGGAGTTCAAATTTCATAGAATGATTTATTACCAATTATACCGATTAAATAGAAAAAACTTACAAAAAATTGATTATTGTGAAAATATAACTTTTTAGACGTTGATCTTCAAAAATAAGTTAGTGGAGATACATATTCAATTTTCATATGTGAATATCCATAAGACATATGTTAGAGTTCATGATAGCATAAATAAAAATGTTAATCATGAATTTTTGTATGATATGTAGAAATCAATTGTGCAGTTTTGAATGTAATATCAAAATGTTTTTATTTTAAAAACTCTTGGGCCAAAGAATATGGTCTTGAGAAGCAACATTTAGCCCATTAGATTACCAACAGGCCTTCCTTCTTCTGCAACACTGTTCAATTTAGGGCTCCAGAGACGACCACGTCGCCTCTCTGTCACGAATCCGCCAGTGACGCGACGCTATAGTCTTTCACACCCGATAAGCATTAGAAGCGAAACAACGAAACAATTGAAAAAAACGCAACCCGAGGTCGAGAATCAATGGCGTCTAAAGCTATCTTCTCCAAAATCCGCCGATCTCTAACAACCGTCCCCCGCCGCCACCACTTATCCACCTCCGCCGCGACGGCCTCCGAATCCTACGCAAGCGATGAACACGCGATCGTGATGAAAGGAGTTCGAATCTCAGGCAGACCTCTCTACCTCGACATGCAATCAACGACTCCTCTCGATCCCCGAGTCTTCGACGCGATGAACGCCTCCTCCATCCACGACTACGGCAATCCACACTCCCGCACGCATCTCTACGGCTGGGAAGCCGAGAACGCCGTGGAAGTCGCTCGAATCCAGGTCGCGAAGCTCATCGGCGCCTCTCCCAAAGAGATCGTGTTCGTCTCCGGCGCCACGGAGGCGAACAACACCGTAGTCAAAGGAGTTATGCATTTCTACAAGGATAAAAAGAGGCACGTGATCACCACGCAGACTGAGCATAAATGTGTACTTGATTCCTGCAGGCATTTGCAGCAGGAAGGGTTCGATGTGACTTACTTACCGGTTAAAACCGACGGTTTAGTTGATTTAGAGATGTTGAGGGAAGCGATTAGACCGGATACCGGTTTAGTTTCGGTTATGGCTGTGAATAATGAGATTGGTGTTGTGCAACCTATGGAGGAGATTGGAAGGATTTGTAAGGAGTTTAAGATTCCGTTTCATACTGATGCAGCTCAAGCTATAGGGAAGATAGAGGTGGATGTTGAGAAGTGGAATGTTAGTTTCATGTCGATGAGTGGGCACAAGATCTATGGACCTAAAGGTGTTGGTGCTATGTACGTGAGGAGGAGGCCGAGGGTGAGGCTTGAGCCTTTGATGAACGGTGGAGGGCAAGAGAGGGGGCTTAGGAGCGGGACGTTGGCGACGCAGCAGGTTGTTGGGTTTGGTGTTGCTTGTGAGTTGGCGATGAAGGAGATGGAGTATGATGAGAAGTGGGTTAAGAGGTTGCAGGAGAGGTTGTTGAATGGGGTTAGAGAGAAGCTTGATGGGGTTGTGGTGAATGGTTCGATGGAGAGTCGGTATGCGGGGAATTTGAATCTGTCGTTTGCTTATGTTGAAGGAGAGAGTCTTTTGATGGGTTTGAAGGAAGTTGCGGTGTCTAGTGGAAGTGCTTGTACAAGTGCGAGTTTGGAGCCTTCGTATGTGTTGAGAGCTTTGGGTGTGGATGAGGACATGGCTCATACTTCGATTAGGTTTGGGATTGGTAGGTTTACTACGGAGGAGGAGATTGATAGAGCCGTGGAGCTTACGGTTAAACAAGTTGAGAAGTTGAGGGAGATGAGTCCGCTTTATGAGATGGTTAAAGAAGGTATTGATATCAAGAACATACAGTGGTCTCAGCACTGATTCAGCTCAAACCGTGAGGTGCAAGGGGGAAGCTCGGGTCTCCGGTTATACGGGTTGATGTGATCCTGAGTTGTTACTATGTTGTGTTGGTAATTTATCTATGTTTGCTTTCAAGATAGATTCCAAGTGAGAGTGTCTTTTAAATGGTTTTGTAATAAGCAGAACGAACAAAACTTTTGAGTTTCTATGTTGGACTTGCAGAATAAGAAAAGCGAAAACGTTAGTATAACAGTTTGGGCCTAGAAGCGATATATTTTTTCTAGGCCCACTTAAAAATTTTAGGCAATTTTCGTGGGTCAAGTTGTTTAGTACCTCTGGTTTGAATAAATCCATGTAAACTCTCAATATTATCTATCATAAATCTTAGAAGAGACAAGTGTTTGATAAAGATGAGTTAAAAAATTTATAATACTGGCAGACAAGATATATGGGCTGGCTATACACAAAAACACATCTGTCAAGTTACTAAAAGAGATCTTCAAGAATCATTCTCTCTCAATATTAAAATTTCAAATACATTATTATACATATCTCACTTAAGTGAATACAGCAGAGTATGAAATAAAACCGTATCCAAAAAAAAGCAAAGCAATGTTTGTGCTTTTCAAACATCTGTCACCTGAAACAACATGATTACTGAGAATAGACAAGAACTTCATAATAGTATATTGCATCTTTTCTTTCTACACTATTTCCATAGAGGAACATGAACTGGACTGTTCAACTGAGTTATATACCCAAGCAAAGAAGACACCAATATATTGATAGTATTTGTGTAAACAGGCCCGATTCAATATATTTATAGTATAAACACACAAATATCTTAAACAATACACTTGTAAAATTGATACCTTAAAACTTAGATAGTTTTGTTCAAAAAAAAAACTTCGATAGTATAATTTTTTTTTTACAAAATTTGGCTCCTAAAAAGAGTGTTTTCTGAGCTGAAAATCATGTTCATGTCTAGACGAAGAAGATATTCAAATTTCATGCTTTAGTATTTTATATTGAAGATAAAATATTAGGTTTAGTCATTTTTTTTAAACTTAAACATCATTTTGGATACTGAATTGTCTATAAACTGTATGAAGAATGATGTGGCTATGGAAACAAATTGCGTGTGAAATGGGTGAAGAATTCGACATTGATTTGTGGGGTTTAAGCTCAATGAGTGACAGCTTAATTCTACTTTGCAACTTGACGTGTATTTACTGTAATTATATACTAATCATAATTGAGCTAACTCATGTGTTTCATGAGATTTTTTCTTTCTTTCTGAAATTTATTTGGAGTACAAAATTTAAGTGCTGTATACTTGAGGAAAATCTTTTTAAACTCACTATGCTTCTAGCGACTAGAGGAGACGCAGAACTCATGCAAAAGGATGTCATGATTATCTCATGATTACGATACAGAAACATGTATCAAAAGAAGGCTAGTTCACAGAATTAGAAAATACTTTTTTTAAATATTACTTTATCTAATGACGATATTTTATTCCACAAAAGCATATGATAAACACAGTGAATAACACCTCAATAATTTGAGGACTTTACATTTTTTCAAAGTGCTTTGACTTTTAACCCTTTAACCATCAACAAGTCAAGTCAACCTTTTTGTTTCCTCTACAAGCCTCAATTAACTTGACAATGAACCAATTAAAAGTAATTTACAAGTCCAATGATTATTTGTTTTTGAGTTGCATATTATTTATAGGCCGATCAAGATATTAATGAAGTATATTCAATCGTATTTCACTTATTTTACAAATATTAATTTATAATAAACAATACACCCAATTTGACCATTATTTATTTGACATAAAAACAAAGATAGAAAAAGATGTTAACCATATACGTTTATACGAGAAGGTCCATAAATTGTGACGCCACTTTATAGAGGTAGTGGGGTTTCTTGTTTCTTAATCTCAGCTGCCGTGGAAAACTAGTGTGATTATTAGTACTTACTTTTAAGTTATAACATCCCTATCAAATCTTTGATTTAACTTTCAATTTGATCCATGGGATAGGCGTCATTAGGTTCAAATTTAATACTGAATGATTATTAAGTGACTGCATTTTCAGTTGAATTAAACAAATCCATGCATCTATCAAGCTATTATATACATATTTTTAAATCAAGATATTATATATTCTCACCGTGAGTTTGAAAACTTTTCATCTTAGAATCCCTTTTATATTATAGAAAAATATATGAACCAGAAAACTATTAGTATCCCTACAAGTCCTTTTTTTTTTTTTGAAAATTGTATCCCTACAAGTCTTAGTGATAAAATTAATTGAAACCCTTTCTAGAAAAAAGAAGTCTTATTAGTGGTAAAAAATTTCCAAGGGTTGGCAAAATTTTGTTCACCAACTATAACGGAATTCACTCAGAAAATTTATTATCTCTACCTTTCATTTCATCTCTTTTGGTACATATCATCAACTCCTATCCTTTTCAGAAAATAATATATATTAAATAAAATAGCAAGTGATTCATCATCCACCCAATGTGATCCTATGATTGGTGATATTTTTTGGACAACTTAATTGATGTAATGAAAAAATTATCTTGAATATATATATTTTTTTTAAAAAATCAAGAATACTTTGATATACTATGGATAATTCGGATTTTTACTATCTAGGACCATTAGTTAAGTATTCGAATAAGATACTAGTCTTTTGTTTAAAAAATGTATGTGAAAAGACCTTTTTCTTTTAATTGATACAACAAAGACGTAGGATGGTCCATTAAATAAGACTTATATTAGATGTACATAAAATATCAAGTGTTCTCATATTAATATATTGATCAGTGAGATATTGCTCAATGGGTTTGTGTAAAATGAATTATAATTTTTTTTAGTTTATTACACATTCCTATCATCAAACATTCGAAGTATCTGTCTACATTTCTACAACATATAATACATCCCTTTGTACTATACTACATAACAATTACTAAAAATATTGACTATATACATATATATAGTCATGTGTACGTACAACACACAAGTCTAATCCAATCACATCTCAGCTCTAATTTTTGAAGAATATTTGAATTGTTTTAGTATTCTTGATGACCAAGTCCATCACATGTAATGAAAGTACACAAAATCGGTCTTCTTTCTTTTTCGTAAGCTGCCATGCAAGTGGGGCTTCAAGCTTTCGTAATATCTTACGTAATAACTATATATACACTTCCGACTGATATGCATATTATTTCATCCAGATGAATTTGAATATTTCCCTCTCGCAAGCCATTACTATTTATTTATATTATACTATTTTAGTTAATCACACGATCCTAAACTGCGTATCAGATATGATCAAAAACTAAATAATTAAAAAAAAACTAAATAATTTAAAAAGTAGTGATTTACTTGTTATATAGGAGTTGAATGTGATGAAACCTATAGCGTGTAATATCATAAATAAATATTATATAGACGTATACGTTTACTAGAAACATAGAAGAGCGGAAATTAAAAAGAACGATAGCATAACGAATACTTTTCAACATTAGGCTCCAGCCTATGCAGTATACACTTCTGAGTCTAATATATAACATATATATATATATATATTTTTGAACACATGTTCTTTTTTTCACAAGTAAAAAGTAAATATAAACTTAGAATTAGAAGCAGCTCATGCAATCATATTACAAAATATTTTGTACATGTCCATCTTGTTTTTCAACTTAATTTTTTCACATTCATTAAATAGATTTGCTTGAATGATCATCCATCAAGAAATGAGAAACATGTTTGACGTGAAATTGAAATGGGCACATCCTAAAATAAATTCATGAACAGGAAGACGATAGAAAGAGTCAACGAGTAGCGGGCGGCTACGAAAACAATACCAGTTCATGGGGCTTATGATTTAAAACAGTATAACAAAAATAAATATTGTCTTTGTTAAATTAGTAATGATAAATGATATTGAATCTCTAGATTCTGATGTATGAACAAAGACAAAGGAGAAAAACATTAGTCTCCCCCTTCTCTGCCACTTCTAAATTCTAATAATATCTTCTCACAATATATCATGAAAATTTTCAAATCCATAAAGTCACTTTTGGATTAATTTTTATTTTAATCCCTTACTTTTTGACATCTTCAATCACATGAAGGACAAACTCCTCCAGGCTCCAGCTATTATATACTCTCTAACCTTTTTATTTTCTACATTCACATATACTTTTCTCCATTACACACACTTCGATGTATGCATATATAATAACCTCACACACGCACCATCACACACCATCCTCCTCCTCTTCATTATCAACATAATTGAGAAAGAGAGATAGAGAAACAACAAGAATATATAAGATCAAGATCGTCAAGAATCAATAAGATGGGAAGGGCACCGTGTTGTGACAAAGCCAACGTGAAGAAAGGGCCTTGGTCTCCCGAGGAAGATGCCAAACTCAAAGATTACATTGAGAATAGTGGTACAGGAGGAAACTGGATCGCTCTGCCTCAGAAGATTGGTATATACTTAAATCAATTAATTTTTTTTTTAATTTCAACACAAAATTTCAAATTATTTGAGACGGTTTGTATAGTCTTAAAGTAACTTTTGGTTCAAATATTAACAGAAATATCAAATAATTTGAGACAATAAAACACATATTTTCTGTATATATATATATATGTGCGTATTGATATATAAATGTTGATGTATAATTTTATATACATGGTTTAGGTCTAAGGAGGTGTGGGAAGAGTTGCAGGCTAAGGTGGCTCAACTATTTGAGACCAAATATCAAACACGGTGGCTTCTCTGAGGAAGAAGACAACATCATTTGTAACCTCTATGTTACTATTGGTAGCAGGTACTTTGCACTTATCTTGTATATCATATGGTGAGTAATATCAATTTATGATTCTCGTATTAAATATATGTTCAATGAATTTCTGTAAGGTGGTCCATAATTGCTGCACAACTGCCGGGAAGAACGGACAACGATATCAAGAACTATTGGAACACGAGGCTGAAGAAGAAGCTTCTAAACAAACAAAGGAAAGAGTTCCAAGAAGCTCGGTTGAAGCAAGAGATGGTGATGATGAAGAGACAACAACAACAAGGACAAGACCATATCAATGGTAGTACGGATCTTTATCTGAAAAACATGTTTGGATCATCACCATGGCCATTACTACAACAGCTTCCTCATCATCAAATACCTCTTGTGCTGATGGAACCAACAAGCTGTAACTACTACCAAACGTCACCGTCTTGTAACTTGGGACAAGAGCCATTGATTACTCTCAAGAACATGGTCAAGATTGAAGAAGAACTGGAGAGAACAAACCCTGATCATCATCAGCATCAAGATTCTAGCACAAACTCTTTTGATGTCTCCTTCTCCCAGCTTTTGTCAGATCCTTATTACTACTTAGGATCAGGAGGAGGAGGAGAAGGAGAATTTGCTATCATGAGTAGCAGCACAAATTCTCCATTACCAAACACAAGTGGTGATCAAAATGAACATCAGCAGCAAGAGATTCTTCAATGGTTTGGGAGTAGTAATCTTCAGACAGAAGCAAGCAACGATATGTTCTTAAACAACATACCGAACCTTGAGACCAACGAGGACACAAAATTCTACTCATCATTAGCCGACGCTGGAGCGGCTTTGGCCGGAACGACGAGTACATCGGCAGATCAAAGCACAATAAGTTGGGAGGACATAACGTCTCTTGTTAATTCCGAAGATGCAAGTTACCTCAATGGGCCTCATTGATTATGTGTGTTTTATTTTTAAAATACCTATATATATATATAAAGAGGAGTTTTCATTTTGTATAAATCTTGTATCTTTAGGGGGTCGGCCGATTAATTATATGGACTAAGATTAATGTTCATGCAGAGATTTGGTTATTTTAGTTTCGACTTAGCTTTATTCACGAACATTATATATGATCTTTTGAGTTTTTCTTTATGGTTAATGATCTTATAATTTTGAAAGATTCTACCTTTTAGCTTCTTTCTTTTTCCCTAATTATTTAGGTGTTAGATATTTTATAGTTTTTGCAGATTACACTACCTCTGACACATAAGGAAACAGCTATGAATCTGAGGCCTAAAAGAGGACTGTCTTTTAGACGCACTAACATCGATCACCAAATTACTCATTATATTTATAGGACTAAACAGTTCTTCACTATCTTTTTTTAGTTCTTCAATATCTTAATAAAACTAAAGTTCATATATAAATTTTAATGTACATCAATACCATTAGTTATCTTTAGTGATAGATAACCCAAGGATGATTTTCTGCCATGTTTTATATTCAACTCCCCAAGTGCCTATATATATAAATATAATATACTTATGTGCATATGCATGAATTTAAGTACATAGATATGTCATTTATAACAGTGGATACATTTTGGATAGTAAAAAAAGAGTCATTTATGATCAACCAGTTTTTTTTGGTTATATACTAGGTAAAGAACTCGTGCGATATCGCACGGAGACTCATTTTATAAAAATAAATATATCCTACTGTATAGCTTATATTTTTATTAAAATACTGTTCATTTTTTTCAACGAAGTATTTGTAACATGTGTACAATGTAGATTACATGTGTCTATATTCATTTATAGATTATATATATATATTTCAGTTTAATTAAATCTGATTTCTAATCATATAAACTAATTTTTAGGATAAATATATTTATATTGTTTTCGTATAAAACCAAATAAACCAAACCAAACCAAATTAAATATGAATCCAATATGATAATTAATTTTTATAAACTGAAATAACGAAAAACTAAAAAAAAAAAATCCGAAATCGGACCAAAATCCGGAATGAACATATCTAGATAAATGCATTAGAAGAAGTTTGTCAGCCCATTCAGTAGATATAAATGTTAAATTGGTAATAAGTAGATTAAAATAAAGAACCAAATATGAAAACATGAACAAATTTGTTGAAAATAAAATTTTGAAGTCGATCGCGAGTTTGTTATGTTTAAATATTTTCGTTATCAATTTAGTCTAAAAATATATTCATGGTACATGGTCATCATATTTAACTTTCCATCGCGTAGTTTATTTAAACTTGATATACGATCTAGTTAGTGTCATAACCCTTATAAAATATCTATTTTGTAGAGAAATGGGAACACAGAAGGTCTCAAACCTCTTTAATCGACATAATATGTAAGTTAATGATGCAAATATGCATTAAAACAAAAATAAAAAAAATTTCTAATTTTTCTTGAAAATTTGTGGGTTAACCCCTTTGAAAAAATTTAATTTTCTGATAAATGCTTTAATATATTTTAGACACTTTATTGTTGTTTAAAATATTAAACCACACTCTAGATGTAGATTATGTATGTTAAACATATTTTCACGGTACATGGTCATTATATCTGACTTTCCAATGAGTAATTTTTTTAAACTTGATGTACGATCTAATTAGTGTACTAAACCGTATAAAATCTCTGTTTTCTAGAGAAATGAGAACGCAGAAGGTCTCAACCCTCTTTAATCTTCATAATATGTCACTTCATGATACAAATATGCATTAAAACAAAAATAAAAAAAAATTTCTAATTTTTCTTGAAAATCTGTGGGTTAACCCCTTTGAAAAAATTGAATTTTCCGATAAATGTTGTCTATAACTTTTAGACACTTTAGTGTTGTTTAAAAATACCAAACCACATTCTTAATGTATATTAATTTAGTCTAACCATATTTTCATGGTACATGGTCATCATATCTAACTTTCCATCGTATAGTTTATTTAAACTTGATATACGATCTAGTTAGTGTCATAACCCTTATAAAATATCTATTTTGTAGAGAAATGAGAACACAAAAGGTCTCAAACCTCTTTAATCTTCATAATATGTAAGTTAATGATGAAAATATGCATTAAAACAAAAACAAAAAAATTTCTAATTTTTCTTGAAAATCCGTGGGTTAACCCCTTTGAAAAAATTGAATTTTCCAATAAATGTTGTCTATAACTTTTAGACACTTTAGTGTTGTTAAAAATACCAAATCACATTCTTAATGTATATTAATTTAGTCTAAACATATTTTCATGGTACAAGGTCATAATATCTAACTTTCCATCCCATAGTTTATTTAAACTTGATCTACGATCTAGTTAGTGTCATAACCCTTATAAAATATCAATTTTGTAGAGAAATGGAAACACGGAAGGTCTCAAACCTCTTTAATATTCATAATATGTAAGTTAATGATGCAAATATGCATTAAAACAAAAATAAAAAAAAATTCTAATTTTTCTTGAAATCTGTAGGATAACCCCTTTGAAACAATTGAATTTTCCGGTAAATGTTGTCTATAATTTTAGACACTTTATTGTTGTTTAAAAATATTAAACCACACTCTATATGTATATTAATGTATGCTAAAAATATTTTCATGGTACATGGTCACCATATCTGGCTTTCCAATGAGTAATTTATTTAAACTTGATATACGATCTAATTAGTGTACTAACCCTATAAAATCTCTATTTTCTAGAGAAATGAGAACACAGAAAATCTCAAACTTCTTTAATATTCGTAATATGTCAGTTCATGATGCAAATATGCATTAAAAAAAAATAGAAAAACTTCTAATTTTTCTTGATATTTGTGGGTTATCACCTTTGAAAAATTGAATTTTCCGAGAAATGTTGTCTGTAATTTTTAGACACTTTATTGTTGTTTAAAAATATCAAACCACATTCTTAATGTATATTAATTTAGTTTAAACATATTTTCATGGTATACGGTCATCATATCTAACTTTCCAATGCGTAGTTTATTTAAACTTGATATAGGATCTAATTAGTGTCCTAACCTCTATAAAATCTCTATTTTCTAGAGAAATAGGAACACATAAGGTCTCAAACCTATTTAATATTCATTATATGTCAACTAATGATAAAAATATGAATAAAAACAAAAATAAAAAAATTTCTAATTTTTCTTGAAATATGTGGGTTAACACCTTTGAAAAAATTGAATTTTTTGATAAATGCTATCTATATTTTTAGACACATTAGTGTTGTTTAAAAATACCAAACCACACTCTAAATGTATATTAATATTAATGTATTCATAATATGTAAGTTAATGATGCAAATATGCATTAAAACAAAAATAAAAAAATTTCAATTTTTTCTTGAAATTTGTGGGTTAACCCCTTTGAAACAATTGAATTTTCCGGTAAATGTTGTCTATAATTTTTAGACACTTTACTGTTGTTTAAAAATATTAAACCACACTCTATATGTATATTAATGTATGCTAAAAATATTTTCATGATACATGTTCACCATATCTGACTTTCCAATGAGTAATTTATTTAAATTTGATATACGATCTAATTAGTGTACTAACCCGTATAAAATCTCTATTTTCTAGAAAAATGGGAACGCAGAAGGTCTCAAACTTCTTTAATATTCATAATATGTCAGTTCATGATGCAAATATGCATTAAAACAAAAATAAAAAAAATTCTAATTTTTTTGATATTTGTGGGTTAACACCTTTGAAAAATTGAATTTTCCGAAATGTTGTCTATAATTTTTAGACACTTTATTGTTGTATAAAAATATCAAACCATATTCTTAATGTATATTAATTTAGTCTAAACATATTTTCATGGTATATGGTCATCATATCAAACTTTCCAACGCGTAGTTTATTTAAACTTGATATAGGATCTAATTAGTGTCCTAACCTCTATAAAATCTCTATTTTCTAGAGAAATAAGAAAACATAAGGTCTCAAACATATTTAATATTCATAATATGTCAACTAATGATGCAAATATGAATAAAAACAAAAATAAAAAATTTCTAATTTTTCTTGAAATATGTGGGTTAACACCTTTGAAAAAATTGAATTTTTCGATAAATGCTATCTATATTTTTAGACACATTAGTGTTGTTTAAAAATACCAAACCACAATTTCAATGTATATTAATATTAATGTATTCTAAAAATGATTTCATGGTACATGGTCATCATATCTAACTTTCCAGCGCGTAGTTTATTTAAACTTGATATACGATCTAATTAGTGTCCTAACCTCTATAAAATCTCTATTTTTTACAGAAATAGGAACACAGAAGGTCTCAAACCTATTTAATCTTCATAATATGTAAGTTAATGATGCAAATATGCATTAAAACAAAATACTTTTTTTTTTTAATTTTTCTTGAAATCTGTGGGTTAACACCTTTGAAAAATTAAATTTTACGATAAATTTTAATATATTTTTAGTCACTTTATTGTTGTTTAAAAATACTGAACCACACTCTAGATGTATATTAATGTATGCTAAATATAGTTTCATGGTACATGGTCACTACATCTGACTTTCCAATGAGTAATTTTTTGAGACTTGATATACGATCTAATTAGTGTACTAACCCGTATAAAATATCTATTTTCTAGAGAAGTGGGATCGCAGAAGTTCTCAACCCTTTTTAATCTACATAATATGTTAGTTCATGATGCAAATATGCATTAAAACAAAAATAAAAAAAATTCTAATTTTCTTGAAAATCTGTGGGTTAACCCCTTTGAAAAAAATGAATTTTCAGATAAATGTTGTCTATAACTTTTAGACACTTTAGTGTTGTTTAAAAATAACAAACCCATTTCTTAATGTATATTAATTTAGTCTAACCATATTTTCATGGTACATGATCATCATATCTAACTTTCCATCGCGTAGTTTATTTAAACTTGATATACGATCTAGTTAGTGTCATAACCCTTATAAAATATCTATTTTGTAGAGAAATGGAAACACGGAAGGTCTCAAACCTCTTTAATATTCATAATATGTAAGTTAATGATGCAAATATGCATTAAAACAAAAATAAAAAAATTCTAATTTTTCTTGAAATCTGTTGGTTAACCCCTTTGAAACAATTGAAATTTCCGGTAAATGTTGTCTATAACTTTTAGACACTTTATTGTTGTTTAAAAATATTAAAACACACTCTAGATGTATATTAATGTATGCTAAAAATATTTTCATGGTACATGGTAACCATATCTGACTTTCCAATGAGTAATTTATTTAAACTTGATATACGATCTAATTATTGTACTAACCCGTATAAAATTTCTATTTTCTAGAGAACTGGAACGTAGAAAATCTCAAAATTCTTTAATATTCGTAATATGTCAGTTCATGATGCAAATATGCATTAAAACAAAAATAGAAAAACTTCTAATTTTTCTTGATATTTGTGGGTTAACACCTTTGAAAAATTGAATTTTCCGAAAAATGTTGTCTATAATTTTTACACTTTATTGTTGTTTAAAAATATCAAACCACATTCTTAATGTATATTAATTTAGTCTAAACATATTTTCATGGTATACGGTCATCATATCTAACTTTCCAATGAGTAGTTTATTTAAACTTGATATAGGATCTAATTAGTGTCCTAACCTCTATAAAATCTCTATTTTCTAGAGAAATAGGAACACATAAGGTCTCAAACCTATTTAATATTCATTATATGTCAACTAATGATAAAAATATGTATAAAAAAAATTTAAAAAGTTCTAATTTTTCTTGAAATATGTGGGTTAACACCTTTGAAAAAATTGATTTTTTTGATAAATGCTATCTATATTTTTAGACACATTAGTGTTGTTTAAAAATAGCAAACCACACTCTAAATGTATATTAATATTAGTGTATTCTAAAAATGTTTTCAAACCACACTCCAGGGCGTAGTTTATTTAAACTTGATATACGATCTAATTAGTGTCATAACCTCTATAAAATCTCTATTTTCTAGAGAAATAGGAACACATAAAGTCTTAAACCTCTTTAATATTCATAATATGTCAGTTAAAGATGCAAATATGAATTTAAAACAAAAATAAAAAAAATTCTAATTTTTCTTGAAAATCTGTGGGTTAACCCCTTTGAAAAAATTGAATTTTCTGATAAATGTAGTCTATAACTTTTAGACACTTTAGTGTTGTTTAAAAATACCAAACCACATTCTTAATGTATATTAATTTAGTCTAAACATATTTTCATGGTACATGGTCATCATATCTAACTTTTCATCGCGTAGTTTATTTAAACTTTATATACGATCTAGTTAGTGTCATAATCCTTATAAAATATCTATTTTGTAGAGAAATGGGAACACAGAAGGTCTCAAACCTCTTCAATCTTCATAATATGTAAGTTAATGATGCAAATATGCATTAAAACAAAAATAAAAAAATTTCTAATTTTTCATGAAAATCTGAGGGTTAACCCCTTTGAAAAAATTGAATTTTCCGATAAATGTTGACTATAACTATTAGACACTTTAGTGTTGTTTAAAAATACCAAATCACATTCTTAATGTATTATAAAAAATAGAATTTTTTTTTTAATGTATAGCTGCATCATACACCAACATAGTATGAATATTAAATAGGTTTGAGACCTTAAATGTTTCTTTTTCTCCAGAAAATAGGATTTATTGGGGTTAATCGACATATTAAGTGATATATGAATATTAAATAAATTAATCCTTGGAAAATTAGAAATGATGCCCATGTACAATAAATATATGTTTAGCAAACATATATAAAATTTAGAGTGTGTTTAGGTATTTTTTAAACAACATGAAAGAGGATAAAGAGAATATATATAGTATTTAACGAAAAATCCAGCTTTTTCATAGGGGTTATTAGCCCACATATTTCAAAAAAAATTATAGAAATGGAATTTTTGTTTTAATGCATAGCTGCATCATACACTGCCGTAGTATGAATATTAAATAGGTGTTAGACCTTAAATGTTTCTATTTCTCTAGAAAATAGGATTTTTATTGAGGTTAATCCACATATTAAGTGATATATGAATGTTAAATATATTAATCATTGGAAAATTAGACATGATGCCCATGTACCATAAAGATATGTTTAGCAAACATATATAAAATTTGGAGTGCGTTTAGGTATTTTAATGTATAGAAAAGGATTTTTTTGTTTTAATGTATAGCTGCATTATACACTGCCATAGTATGAATATTCAATAGGTTTGAGACCTTAAATGTTTCTATTTCTCCAGAAAATAGGATTTTTATAGGGGTTAATCCACATATTAAGTGATATATAAATGTTAACAAGTTATTCATGAAAAATTATAAAAAATGGAATTTTTGTTTTAATGCATAGCTGCATCATACACCGACATAGTATGAATATTAAATAGGTTTGAGACCTTAAATGTTTCTATTTCTCCAGAAAATAGGATTTTTATTGGGGTTAATGGACATATTAAGTGATATATGAATGTTAAGTAAATTAATCATTGGAAAATTTTGAAATGATTCATATGTACCATAAATATAAGTTAAGCATACATATATAAAAATATGGAGTGCGTTTAGGTATTTTTTAAACAATACGAAAGATGGTAAATAATATATATAGTATTTAACAGAAAATTCAGCTTTTTCATAGGGGGTTAGCCCACATAATTCATGAAAAATTATAAAAAATGGAATTTTTGTTTTAATGCATAGCTGCATCATACACCGACATAGTATGAATATTAAATAGGTTTGAGACCTCAAATGTTTCTATTTCTCCAGAAAATAGGATTTTTATTGGGGTTAATCGACATATTAAGTGATATATGAATGTTAAATAAATTAATGATNTTTCTATTTCTCCAGAAAATAGGATTTTTATTGGGGTTAATCGACATATTAAGTGATATATGAATGTTAAATAAATTAATGATTGGAAAATTAAAAATGATGCCCATGTACCATATATATATGTTTAGAAAATTTGGAATGCGTTTAGGTTTTTTTTAAACAACACGAAAGATGGTAAAGAGTATATATAGTATTTAACGGAAAATTCAGCTTTTTCATAGGGGTTAGCCCACATATTTCAAGAAAAATGATAAAAAATGGAATTTTTGTTTTAATGCATAGATGCATCATACACCGACATAGTATGAATATTAAATAGGTTTGAGACCTTAAATGTTTCTATTTCTCCAGAAAATAAGATTTTTATTGGGGTTAATCGACATATTAAGTGATATATGAATGTTAAGTAAATTAATCATTGGAAAATTTTGAAATGATTCATATGTACCATAAATATAAGTTATGCATACATATATAAAAATATGGAGTGCTTTTAGGTATTTTTTAAACGACACGAAAGATGGTAAATAATATATATAGTATTAACAGAAAATTCAGCTTATTCATAGGGGTTAACCCACATAATTCATGAAAAATTATAAAAAAATGGAATTTTTGTTTTAATGCATAGCTGCATCATACACCGACATAGTATGAATATTAAATAGGTTTGAGACCTCAAATGTTTCTATTTCTCCAGAAAATAGGATTTTTATTGGGGTTAATCGACATATTAAGTGATATATGAATGTTAAATAAATTAATGATTGGAAAATTAAAAATGATTCCCATGTACCATATATATATGTTTATAAAATTTGGAATGCGTTTAGGTTTTTTTTAAACAACACGAAAGATGGTAAAAAGTATATATAGTATTTAACAGAAAATCCAGCTTTTTCATAGGGGTTAGCCCACATATTTCAAGAAAAATGATAAAAAATGGAATTTTTCTTTTAATGCATAGCTGCATCATACACCGACATAGTATGAATATTAAATAGGTTTGAGACCTTAAATGTTTCTATTTCTTCAGAAAATAGGATTTTTATAGGGGTTAATCCACATATTAAGTGATATATGAATGTTAAATAAATTAATCATTGGAAAATTAGACATGATGCCCATGTACCATAAAGATAAGTTTAGCAAAAATATATAAAATTTTGAGTGCGTTTAGGTATTTTTTAAACAACACGGAAGATGGTAAATAGTATATATAGTATTTAACAAAAAATCAGCTTTTTCATAGGGGTTAGCGCACATAATTCAAGAAAAATTATAAAAAATGGAATTTTTGTTATAATGCATAGCTGCATCATACACCGACATAGTATGAATATTAAATAGGTTTGAGACCTTAAATGTTTCTATTTCTCCAGAAAATAGGATTTTTATTGGGTTAATCGACATATTAAGTGATATATGAATGTTAAATAAATTAATCATTGGAAAATTAGACATGATGGCCATGTACCATAAAGATATGTTTAGCAAACATATATAAAATTTGGAGTGCGTTTAGGTATTTTTTAATCAACACAAAAGATGGTAAATAATATATATAGTATTTAACGAAAAATTCAGCTTTTTCATAG
>CAKOAT010101488.1:62467-88914 GCA_932364175.1 Eruca vesicaria subsp. sativa | reverse complement strand
TTCCTGGAAGTCTTCTACAGAGTCTTACTCTCTGGACGACTTACATGTAAGTCGTCCAGAGAGTAAGACTTCGTAGAAGGCTTCCAAGAAGTGAGAAGACTACTCAGACGACTTCCTGGAAGTCTTCTACAGAGTCTTACTCTCTGGACGACTTACATGTAAGTCGTCCAGAGAGTAAGACTTCGTAGAAGGCTTCCATAAGTGAGAAGACTACTCAGACGACTTCCTGGAAGTCTTCTACAGAGTCTTACTCTCTGGACGACTTACATGTAAGTCGTCCAGAGAGTAAGACTTCGTAGAAGGCTTCCAGGAAGTGAGAAGACTACTATGAAGACTTACAGTCGGAGAAGATTTAGTCGGAGAAGATGTGGTCCCTAGCGGTTACAGATCTGCATATCGAAGGGAAAAGAAGAGTCAAGACAACAATTTTTAGGGTTTTCCGGCGGCTAAATGCCTTAAAACATAAGATATAACATACCGGCGGCGGAGGAAAGGGCTACGAGATTTCAGATCTGAAAAAAGGAAGCGGATGTTCAGTTTGAACTACGAAAATACTCTAAGGCATGAAAGAAAAACGAGATTCGTCGAAATCGGAGAGATTACCGGCGAAAACGGAGAGATTCGTCGAAATCGGAGAGATTCGTCGAAATCGCCTTTACAATCGTCCTTGGAGAGAAACGGCGCTAGGGTTTCGGAAAATTGTGAAAAAGTGAAAAAAATAACTTTTATATGTCCGGTAAAAATCCGGTTAGGTTAAAACGTAAAATGTTAAATTAACGGTTCGGTACAATTAGACGACTGAAATTTCAGTCGTCTGAGAAATAATTGAAAGCAGACGACTGAAATTTCAGTCGTCTGGGAAAAAATTTAAAGCTTAGTCGTCTGGGAAATAATTTAAAGCAGACGACTGAAATTTCAGTCGTCTGGGAAATAATTTAAAGCAGACGACTGAAATTTCAGTCGTCTAATCCCTAAACATAACCCCTAAACTTTATTCTCTAATTAAACACTTCGAAACATCAATTTAAACTTGAAAAATGTTTACTATACACAGAAATAAACACATAGAGGTCAAATTAATTTTTTCAAAAAAACATTTCAGCTTTTCAAAATCTAACCCTAAGATTACATACAATACTACAACATATGTTTGCCAAACCCTTAAACCAAAGAATATCATGATTCACTACTTCCACTCATCTATACTGAAAACAAATCAACTTTATCATTTCTTAATTTATATCACTTATAAATATTTATAATTACATGTTTTTAGTTTTTCACTCATCAAAATATTTTATACAGAATTTATAAATTATTTTTAAGATTCAATCTTCCAGACAACTAACATTTCAATTGTCCAGACGACTGAAAAGTAACTCAGCCCGACCCAGACAACTTACTGGGGTTATATTCGTAAAAATGTCTTCTGTTTTTTTATTTTTGGTCACAGAGCACTATACTGTAATTTCATAGCCCTTTTAGGTTAGATTTGCATTTGATTCAAATTGGGGTCTAGTATTGGGGTTAAAACCAAGTTATGGGTTAGTTTTGGCAAAAACCCCAAAAATATAATCTTTTGTTTCAAACAGAAAAAGAATATATAATGTTTTAGTGAAAAGAAAATATTTATTGTGGGTTTTTTTAAAAGCAGTGCCAAAGTTGAGTTTTAGGAAGTAACTTAGAATTAAAAAAAACGAAAAAAAGAAATAAAGGAAAGAGAAGAATCGATTATTACATTAAAGTTGAGTATTGTATCCGTTAAATTTGATTCGATTCCTCATTTTATCTGTTAAATTTGATTCGATTCGTTATTCGTTGCGTTTCGATCCGAAAATTCCGGATATCCTTAAATTTTCGAATCAAAGCAAATACTAAAAATCAATCTCTGTTAATATCGAAACAAATCACAAATATTAAAATTTTGGAAAGCGGATATCCATTCCGATCCGGAAATATATAAATATATGTATATCTTGATTATATTTAAAACTTTAAATGTATAAATTATATAATTATTAATCTAGCACATGATTTTGAACACTTCTATTGACATTATTACTTATATAAAATATTACAAAAAGAGAGAAACAATTTATGACAATTATATTTTTTCTTAAATTTTGTGTTATTGTAATTGTAACTTAAACTTAAAAAAATACAAAATATGTAACTTCACTAATTCTTTTAATTTTTATTTTATATATCATGCAAAAAAATATTTTTGCAAAGAAAATTTGTATCAAAATTGTAAGATTATTTGTATTAATTAAAATGGATGAGATATCCGTAAATATTTGTAAATATCCGCAAATATCTTTTTTTTTCTGGATATCCGTTTTCTGGATATTCATATTTTTTTCGAAGCAATGCAAATACTAAAATTAGATATCCGTAACATTCGAAGCATATCGCAAATACCTTAAAAAAACCCGGATATCCGATCCGTGTCCACCCTTACTCTGCATATGAACTCTGAGAACCTCTTACACACATTTATTAATGTATGTTGTTCTCTTTTTTTTTGACAACAAAATCGATCTTAAGTAACTGGTCCTACCGATTCGGAAAGTCAAACCAGAGGTATACGATCAACATAGAACATAGCTGAAGGGGAACGTTTTGCACCTCGCGTAAGCTTGTCCGCCATTGTTTTTTGTGTCCTTGGAATATGTCTGATCTTAAAGGTTGGGAAGAAAAACTTATTACTTTGCAATTTTTCCATATGTTTAGAGAAAACTGGTCATTCTTCATGTGTCGACACCATCTTCACCAATTAAGAATAATTTGTCGTAACAAACTACGCCAGGGAACCGAAGAGTCTTCATACATTTCATTGCCCAAATCAATACTTCACATTTGGCATGCAAAAGTGATAGGCTTTGTCGCAGATTCATGGCACACATCATCACCTCATCCCAAAAACATCATACGGAAAAACTATCCTTGTCCTATAAAAACATCATGTTCCTTCCAAGCGCCATCAATATAACATACTTTTGTATGTCCTGTTGGTTGCCACTGTAAACCGAGTTGATAGACCCCAACTTTCTCCTCAATCGTCAATTACGCTTTTGTCCATAGAGCACCTTATACTTCGGCTATGTGAATTTTTTTTTAAAGATTTCCATCTTTATTTTTATAGATCTTTTCATTTCTGTTCTTCCAAATATACTAAAAATTCAAGGAAAATAACTAAAATCATTATTTTTTGGCAGTCTCTAGAATAAGTAATCCATACTAATGAACACTAGTCTCTAGAATAAGTAATCCCTAGTAATGAACACTAAAGAGGATGAGAAGTCTATGCCATGAAAGAATTCTTAATAAAGCCCACATTCAAAGAAAACATAATTAATGGATTCTTTGTCCGCCCCACGTACATCATAAATCGCAATTAATCCCACGATCCGCAATTAATGTATGGTGTTCCATTTAGCTTGTTTTATCCCCTATATATTAAAAGAGAAGTCACTTTAATGAATTTTGCTTACGTGTATTCATAGGTGCAATGTAGAATTAATTCTCTTAATTTGATTGGTTGTTGGCATTTGAATTTTAATTTATTTAATTAAAGTTTTTTTAAAAGGAAACTAATCCTATAATTACCTAATCTAATATATATTACCAAACAAACAATTAACCATCTTAAATACATAGGATTAATATAATTTGTTTATAGAAACAATTAAATATCACATATTCCATTATAAAAATTTAGAATATACATATAAATACATATTATATTATAGAAATAAGTATAAAAACGATTTTAAATTTTTTTCTATTAATAGTGAATAAAAATCATACATTACAGAAAACTAATAATATATTTATACTCACTCACTATATATATGTATTCTTAAAATATGTGCAATGAATGCCAAAAAGTCAAATATAATTTTCTTAAAAAAATCTATCATTTTTCAGAGATAAATGGCGATAGTGTAGTTAAGTTATCACTTTCAAAAATTATTTAAGTATTTTTATATTTAAAACAGAAAATTATATGGTATGTCATTTTAAAAAAATATGAATAAATAAAAAGTTTATTATAATATAAAATTACAAAAAATCAAAACATTATATTAATACAAGATTAGAGTTAATATTCTATTCATATGATTCATATAGCTTTAAGTATAATAAAATTGGCATGCTTATTTTTAATAAGAAAAAAAAAAGAAAAGAGACATAAATAAAAAAATGAGTGAATAATAATAAAACCTTTTGTTGTATTCTTCATTATTTTGTATTTGTACATACATAATTTTTTATTTGTATACCAAAATATTTTTTACGTATTAATATAATTGTAAACTAATTATTTTTAAGTGTTTATACAACATAAGGAAAAATTGAGAAAGTAAGATAAATATAAATGATAAGTTATAAAATTGTTAATGTTGAAGATGCAAAATATAACGTAAATAAATTTTGAAATAAATGATTTTAAAATAATGATAAATATTTTTTGCGGTGTAATAAACTTTAAAAATATATGATAACAAAGTTATGACAAACTTTATACAACTATAAACATGTAATTTTGATATATTAAAACTGTTGAATCTCATGTTTATATTAATCTATGTCTAAAATAATGACATCACATCATTTAAGAATTAAGATATTTTATGTTATATAATTATTTAATCAAATTTACTTTTTTGAAATACAGTTTAGATTTACTTAAAATATGTAGGTAATGAAGTAATTAAAAAAACAAAATTAATAATAAAATATATATTTTTTCAATGAAAATCTTGGTCAAAGGAATCAATGTTTGATAAGATAGTGTGAAGATTGGAGAGAATTTGATAATGAATTTATTTGGTTAGTCAATTGTGATTTTTTATAAAATTCTAAATAAAAAATATGTAAGAAAGGGAGAAAGAGAGGGAGATATGGTGATGATAAGGATTAGAGAGTCGGTTATGATCATAATGAAGATGAAAAATAATATAAGTGAGAGACTGAATATAAGTGAGATAGATTCTAAAATCATTTATTAATATTATGTTAAAGTGTTTCGAAGATTTAACAAAATCTGGTGAAAATTTTGCAACCAAAAAGAGATAGAAAGAGTTTTAAAATGAAATATTGATGATCATATTAAGGACGAGGGTAAAAGAATGAATATAGGTGATTGTGAGAGAGTGAATGTAAGTTTGAGAGATTTTGAGATTATTTGATCAACTAAGAGAGAGAGTGAGAAAGAAAAAGAGAGCGAGAGAGGTGTACAAAAACATACAAAAATAATGCAAAGAGAGATACATAAGAAACAAAACGAATGTGTGAAAAAATAAAAGGAGAAACGAAATGAGTAAAATAGAAAAATATATTAAAAAAACAGAGTATCTGTGTAAAAAAGAAAGAAAATTACAAAATATTTATACATTTATATTATTTTTATTCATGCAAAGATTGTGCGGGTTGTCCACCTAGTTTAAATTAAAATGAAATTATTTAGTTTATTTATTATTATTTTGTATTCGAGAACCTCGGTTTAGTAAACGCGCCGATAATGTTGCTAAAGCCTGTCACAATTAAATAACTAAAAAAAACCTTAAAAAGAAACAAAAATTTTCTGTGGCGACCAAGCGAAGATGGTAAGTAACATCATAACTAGCTTGTCAACGACACTAGTTCTTCCCGTAAGCTTCACTCGACCTGCAAATACAAGGTATTTAGCACAAGTAGTTGCCTGCTTAGTTGGATTTTGGCATTAAGTTTCATTAGCTCCGATCAACCTCAAGATCATCAATGTCACAACACTGTTTAGTTAGTCATAGTATATACTTACAGAAACTATATCCTGGAGTGGAAGAATATATCTCTAGATTAAAGGTTTACTGATTTCAGATTCTGTTTCTTGTATGAAACAGAAGATGCCCTGTTGTTAGGAGGATCAACAGCAGATCTCATTATTGTTACGGAATCAGATGTTATTTGGAGAATCCCATTGAAACGAAAGACTGTTTGAGAAAGCATTATGTTTCAGGTTTTGCTGCTATTTTTCTTCTCTCTCAGGCAGGCCAGGTAATTATGCTTTAATCAACATTCTGTTAAAATAGTTTGTTTTTGCATCCAAAGATAATTTGATTTTTTGAGTTTCCTTGGTAGGGTGTTGCCTTGGATCTCTTCTCAGGTCAACAGAGCATTTGCCAACTGGGAACTGCTACTGTGGGAGAAAGCAGACCTACTATTCCACTTAATGGTGACCCGGAAGAAATGATGATGATGATGAGAGGCATGACTTCTAAAAACTTTGACCCTGTCAGGTACTCTGGAAGATGGTTCGAAGTAGCTTCTCTTAAGCGCGGTTTTGCAGGTCAAGGCCAAGAAGATTGCCATTGTACACAGGTACTGCGAAAATGGCACGTTCTCTGAAAAGTATAATGTGAGAAAAACAATTAGTAATCACATCATGAGTACATTCAGCTTCTGTTTTCACGTGTTGCAGGGCGTATACACGTTTGATATGAAGGAACCAGCTATACGGGTAGATACGTTTTGTGTTCACGGTAGCCCTGATGGGTATGTAACAGGAATCAGAGGAAAAGTTCAATGCGTTGGAGCACAAGACTTGGAGAGTACTGAGACTGACTTAGAGAAGCAAGAGATGATAAAAGAGAAGTGCTACCTTCGATTTCCCACGATTCCTTTCATTCCTAAGTTGCCTTATGATGTCATAGCTACAGACTATGACAACTACGCTCTTGTTTCTGGAGCCAAAGACAGGAGCTTTGTCCAGGTGAATAGTGATGATTCAAGACAAGAACTCATGGGTTTGAGAATATATGTTGCTGCACGCTCTCTTATATAACTACTTCAT
Source organism: Eruca vesicaria subsp. sativa (assembly GCA_932364175.1). NCBI lineage: Eukaryota > Viridiplantae > Streptophyta > Magnoliopsida > Brassicales > Brassicaceae > Eruca > Eruca vesicaria. The sequence goes on along the minus strand of CAKOAT010101488.1, from coordinate 82,076 downwards.
GTGTCTCAGGTATACTCAAGGACACCTAACCCCGGACCTGAGTTCATTGCCAAGTACAAAGACAATTTGGCACAGTTGGGGTATGACCCGGAGAAAATAAAGGATACTCCACAGGACTGTGAAGTGATGTCTGATGGTCAGCTAGCTGCTATGATGTCAATGCCAGGTATGGAGAAAACGCTGACAAACCAGTTTCCAGATCTTGAACTAAGAAAGCCAATCCAGTTTGATCCCTTCACAAGTGTGTTTGAAACCTTGAAGAAACTGGTCCCACTCTATTTCAAGTAGAGAAGCTTCTCTGTTCCAAGTGTTTTTTGAATTATGTTGATTATTCTTGGACTACTTGTTTATAATACCTTATACTTCAAAAAATATTTGGAGCATATTAACATGTATTTACTGTTTGTGACAATGGTCCATCGAAACTTTCTTCAACTTAAACTACTTGTGTCAGTGGCGAACAGTTTATGATTGTATATGTAACATCCCGAATTGTGATATATGGAAAAGTTTAAAAGGATTAATTTGGCTACCTATGTCATCAAATAGCACTTATCTTTTTGGGAGCACATCTAGAAAGAATTCAAGAGTTTAGCATGTTTGAGCTGTAGTAGTCAAAGGATGTGTGACCTATCGGAAAGTGATTTGCGATATCGTGTAAGTGAGGCCAAAACATGGGGAAAGGTCATGTGGTGATTACAGGGTCAGTAAACATATTTCTAGAGCCTTGGAAAATTAATGGACCGACCGTTGGAACGGGATGGGGTCCATGGGTCAAGAGAGCGGGCGTGGATGGCCCATTAGCCGTGGACGGTCGGGGCGTTACTAGTGGTATCAGAGCTGGTTAACCATCTTAGTTCTGACCTGAGAGACATCTTGAAACCTTTCATGGGGCGCAACGAGAACATTGCATTCTTTGAGAGGGGGTGAATTGTAACATCCCGAGTTGTGATATATATAAAGGCTTAAGAGGATTGATTTGATTACCTATGTCACCAAAGTGCACTTACTTTTTCGGGAGCACATCTAGATAGAACTCCAAAGTTAAGCGTGATTGATATAGAGTATTCAAAGGATGGGTGACCTATTAGGAAGTGTTTTGCGATACCGTGTAAATGAAGCCAAAGCACGAAAAAATGTCATGGTGATTGCAAGGTCAGTAAACATGACTCTAGAGCCTTGAAAAATTAATGGATCGGCCGTTGAAATGGGATGGGACCCACGGACCGAGAGAACGGACATGGATGGCCCATTAGCCGTGGACGGTTGGGGTGTTACAGTATACTTGACTGAGTGCTTTCTGATGATAACCTCAGAATATATTATCCTTTAGTTCATATCAAACAAACACTATTCAATTCTTTAATCATCTACTAGTTTTTGCCATGCTTTTTCTAAGCGTTAGATTATCTTTTGTTGACAAATTTATTAACCCGTATGTTTGCTCACTAATATGTTTAGGCATAGGTACCTGATTTTTTGGTTTTGTTCAAGTCTTTTCTCTTTTTTGGTTTGGTTCAGTTGTAATTTTCGTTTTTCCTTCAAAATATAAAAGTATTGTTCGCTTATTTATGACTTTGAGTTTGGTTTTAATTTGGTTATTTTGGTTTTTGGTTTGGTTCAGATAACACTGTTAATAACCTGTTAATATTTTGAGTTCAATTCGGTTTTGGTTCAGTTATTATTTTTCGAATAATTTCAAACAATGAGGGTAAGAATCACGTTTTTAAATTACTTTTTGGATAAAATATCGGATAAATTTGATAAATCTAAATATTAGGATAAAAATATTTAACTGACTTGTTTCTTTTGAAAAATTAGGATAATTTTAGTATATTGGATAAAAAACTAAAAAGGTAACCGGACATTTTGGCTAATTCAGTTTTAAGTAGAATTTAAAATATTTGATAGTGTTGAAGCTACATATAATTAATATTTTTAATTATATAAACCATATTTTGGATATTCGAGTTAACCATTCGATTTACAGATTTCAGTTTAATAGATATTGGAACCACTCATATACTTGTGAATATTAATTCGGTTTTGGTTTTGTTTTTTTCTTTGATTTTGTTTTTTTTGTTCAGTTTAAGTTTGGTATTCAGTTCTTGATTTATATGCCGGGACTAAATTTATTTGAAAAATCTGTATTTTATTTGATAAATAGCTTATTTAATTTTTTTAATAATAAATTTTATAAAAAATATTAAGATTGTTATCATATTAAATTTTTTGCAAATATCCATTTGTCAACTATAGAATATTGTCAGTATTTTGATGTTTATAACTATGATCTTTAATTATAATTCCTCGATAATATAAAAATCAATGCCATAAATATATTACTATGTCAAATATAATTTTATATACTTGAAATATTTTTTAAGTTGTGAAAATCTAGAGGGATATTGTATAAGTTTTTATGTATTTGTGTTTTCTGTAATCTTTGTTAAAATAATATTTGAGATTTTAATATTTAAGATCTCAATCTAGTTTTGGTCCCATTTAATTTCAAAATATTAAATTTTATTCTCTTTTATTTTAAAATGTCCACAAATGTTTAAATTTTGACATAAAATCTGTCATTTTTAAAATCTAATTTTGCTCCCCATTTATTTCAACTAAAATGAATATGTCTGAATTAAAACTTTTAAAATATTTATTGTGTGTTAGTTTAGATCCTTCTATACGAAAAATTTGGAATTATTGATAATACTGAAATACGAAAAAGATAGTCTACTCTAGTTTACATAGACTATAGTTTAGTACTAGACTGTCAAAAATAAGGATTATAAATTATGCTTCGTAGAAAATTCAAAGCTTATGATGGTATATACTGATAAAATGAAACAGAGATCATATATACATTTATATTAGTTTATTTTAGATTTTATTTATCGGTGAATTTTTTTTATTTAACAATTACAATAAATGCATGTGAAATAATTATTTGTCAATGTTGATTTATATATACTTACAACTAGGTTTTTTTCTCGTGCTCATGCACGGACATAAATATTTAAGAAATAAATATATTATAATAGTTGATTGATATTTACTTTAAATTTTATATTAATTTATAGTTTGTATGTATAATTTGTGTTAATAATATTATATTATTTTAGTTATATATAATTTTAGATATATTATATTTAGTCAGTTTTATCATTTGGATATATATATATATATATATATATATATATATATATTGGATTCTATATATTTCTATGAATTCAACTATAATCATTTTTATTCTAAATATCTTAAATTTTTGATTAATTGTTTTATGTACATTTATATTGGTTGTTATCTACGAAATATAAGTATATCTTAGTAAGATTATGTATTTTAAGATTTTTTGTGCTTAGAACAAAAAATTAAAAACTAAAGTGTCTGATTTTAAATCACATAAGTAATAATAAATTTTTGAAAGCTTATGAACACATATCAATATTTACAATAATTAAAATATATTATAAATTCTATAATTTATGCCGTAGATTGATTGGATGGTAAACTGAAATTTATTTTAAATAATTTTTAAAATAAGGAATTCTGATTTGCTTAAGTATTTTGATTATGGTTATATTAAATTCCACAAACATAAAAACAGAAAATTAAACACCAAAAGAGTTATTAAGAAAACAGATAATTGTAACTATTAAAATATAATATATCTACCTCGTTAAATTATAGTGTTATGATATTTTAAAAGAATTGTAGTTATTTGATCAAAAGATGTTTCTTATTAAATTTATTTTTAGTTTTTTTAACATCTATTAAAATATGCAGTAGAAATGTGATTGTTTTTGAGAAATTATATTATATAAGTAAAATATAATTTTTTTTTGCTGTAATTGTAAGATATTATAATCAAATAACTATACTAAAAATATTTCAAATACTAATTATAATTTTTTTGTCAAATAAAAATATATCCGTTTATGTTACTTAATTATTTTATGTAATCATCTAATAAAATAGATAGATATATCAAAAAAAATAATTACTTTGAAAATATATATTTTATTTTTTAAATTGTTTTTTTTAAGAAAAAATATTTATTTTTCTAATATCAAGATTATTTGTATGAAATTTTTTTATGAAAACACATTATATACAAATATTTTTTTTCATCTAAGAAGATATAGATATAAATTATTTTATTACTTAAAAGTATAATTTATATTATTTAAAAATATATTTAAGTTAAATATTACTATTTTGTAAACTTTCCTTTTTAATGAAACCATATTATATGTATACTTATTTTTTCGTTTTAAATAGTTTTGTAAATTTTATAAATATTTTCTTTTTATTTGATATTCTTATTTGGAATATTTTAAAAAGAAAATAATAATATTTAAATATATATTTAATTCATTAGGGGTATCATAATAATCAATCAGCGTGAGAGTTAACTTGAGCGTGACACCTAAGAAAGTGACTTCTCAAATAATATTATAGAGATTATGTTTTTTTTTTTTTTGTAAAAATGGCTTTATATATGTATATTATTTAGTGGCCTGTTAAGGCAGTATTCAAAAGGGTATGGGTCCTATACAATTGGGTTGAACCCATAGTGTTTTTAAAAATCATTGAAACCATCAGAGAGACTAAGAAATTGTCGAGGTTGAAAGGGCTCGAGTTCGATTAAGCGATTGTGTGGTGCCTTAGTGAGAGAACCATGCTTGGAGCATTGAGGAGGAAGCTGTTGGGCTTGAGTCTCTGAAGCATGATATTCAATTTTTATTACCGATGCAGCCGAGGAGATGATGGAATTTGGTGGTCTGAATTTCTGTCAATGAAGTCTAGAATTCCCTTCCATCCAGATGAAGTAGATTGAGGTTTGTATTGCTAGGAGCCGAAGGAGCTTCAAATGATTTGGACCCGTCTGAGTTTGCATGTAGGAGATGAGATCATTCCATTGGCAGATCGGCTGAGCATGTGCTTTTTTCACAAGTGAGTCCCAGACTTGAAGGGAGAAAGAGCAGTCAAAGAATAGGTGGTATCGAGTCTCATGGGGGTTGTTGCACAGCATGCAAGTCAGATTTGTTAATAATCTCCAACTTACTATCCTATCTTTTGTTTGGCACCTATTGAGAAAAACCAACCAAGAGAGAAAGTTATGTTTAGGGATACCTTTTTGGTCCAAATAGTTTTCGTCCATGGCACTTGGGGTTTATCGTTGGGCAAAATTAATAAAAGCCTAATGGCTAAATTAATGAAGGCCAATCTGAATACAAGTGGGCCTATGCCTTATCCCCTTCTTATTATTTATTATTTGAGTAGAACTTTTAACATTAAACCTTTTGTTCATGTGTTATTAACCATTATGCCATTACTTATGTGGCATCACCACAATTCACCTCATTGCCTTTTTGGAATAACCCTTTCTTAACTAGAGATATTACATTTCATGCCATTGAAGACAAACCTATATACTTTCATTTTATTCATCATATACCTCTAAATATTTATTATTAATGAATATTCGAACATTACTTCATTACGTATTTGACAATGCTATTAAACATTCATCATTCTTTTTATAAACATTCANATTCACCTCATTGCCTTTTTGGAATAACCCTTTCTTAACTAGAGATATTACATTTCATGCCATTGAAGACAAACCTATATACTTTCATTTTATTCATCATATACCTCTAAATATTTATTATTAATGAATATTCGAACATTACTTCATTACGTATTTGACAATGCTATTAAACATTCATCATTCTTTTTATAAACATTCACTACTCCCGGGTTATCTTCATTATTATAAAATTTATACAATATACATTCATTATTATATTTTAATATGACCCGCACAATAGAGATCGAGATGTAATGTAATTTTATAATATATTTTGAATTTTGAATGAAAGACCATTTGTTGTTATCGTATTTAATAATGGTATTAGTCAAATATGTAACTTTATAATATAAGTAAGTAATGGTGAATATAAAGTTACATTACATATTACATATTAAAATATAATAATGAATGTTGTTATCGTATTTGATAATAGTATTAGTCAAATATGTAACTTTATAATATAAGTAAGTAATGGTGAATAAATACATATTTATAAATAGAAAATATAAATTATAATATTTTTATTATTTTAAAAAATTTGAATTACTAAATACCTGTGAATAAATGTTGTCTTGATGAAAAAATACAATGAATCAGATATATCAACCTTTGTACAACTTTAAATTACGGAAATTATGATTTCCCCCTTCATACAATTAATTTAGAAATCTTTAAAATCAGGAAAGTAATAAGTATGAGATTAAAAAGAATTTAAACCACACGATCAACCTTTACACACAAAATTAATATTATGAGTTACATTAAGTAAGTCAATCAAGTATTTTAAGTAAGTCAATCACGTAATTTTCAAATTGACGTATTTTTAATTTTAAAATATAATATTAATCATTGATTTATATAATTACCGATTATATATAACTTTATAATAGAATTTTGAATGTTGAATAAATATTTTCTGTAGTTATCGTATTTGACAAATGATATTAATCAAATGTTTATTATAATGCAAATTCCAGTAAAAATATTATTGACATGTAAAGGAATGTGTGGGAATAGTTAATTCCTCTTTATTCCTTAAATTTGACACCATTTATAAGGAATCATAATAGTTAATTCCTCTCCATTCCTTAAATTTGCACCATTTATAAGGAATAATTTTTCTTTAATATTCCTTCTCATTCCTTTTAATTTAAGGAATCAAAGAACAAAACTATTCCTTATCAAATCCGAGGAGGAACAATATGGAACAAATGTTCCTATTATTTTGTTCCTCTTCATTCCTTTTCTCGTTGTTCCTATTATTCCTTTGGTGGTCACCAGTCAAAGCCTAAATGATTATTGTTTCCTATAATACATATGAAATCACAATCATGTCATTATGATAATGGCCAAACTTGATATAAATGGTAATTATCATAACTTATGTCATTATGATTTCTATTATACATTATGATTCTTATAATACATTATTATGTTTCCTATAATACATATAAAATCACAATCATGTCATTATGATAATGGCCAAACTTGATATAAATGGTAATTAACATATATTATGTCACTAATTTATCCACTCAAAATGATTATATTCCAAAGAACTATAATTAAATTTGTTTCCTCTCTTGATTAGTTCTTACCAATTAAATTCAGAGACAAGTACAATTAGTGATTCTACACATAAATATTATCAATCAGAAGATATACAATTAGGGTAAATTATTAACCATAATCATAAATATCAAATATGGTTAGTTACTAAGCAAAATATAAGTCAGTTTTAATTGCAAAATAATAATAGATATTATTTGAGTAGCGTTTTTACTAAATATATCAAATATGGTTAGTTGCATACTTTTTCTGTTTTAGTATAATCCATGTTTTAGAAAAAACAATTATTTCTAAAAAAATAGATATTTCACATTTCCAATGCATTATTTCTGATATGATATCAATATTATTATATGATATCTGAAAAAATATTTGTTTTCTCAAACTAAACATAAATTATATTTCTGAATACTATTTAAAAAAAAAAACTATAATATTTCTAATACATCGTTTGTTTCCCAAACTAAAGAAATATATGTTTTAAACAAACTTACTAAGAATTTTTTTTCTCATACTACTTAACCTTATAATTCTCTAAAATTTGTAATAAATTTCAAAGAATCCCTTCAATTAAGTTCCATGTTTTTTTTTAAGTATTGAATAAACATAAATGGTGATGCACAAGTACTTATTGTTGATCTATGGTCAAACATACTTGGTTTATGGTTAAATACTATAGTAAATCAATACTTTCTGAATTTGCCAAACATTTTCGTTTGTAACTCAAATCTTGTGTGGCTAAAGCCTAAGTTTGATGTCTATATATATATATCAAACTAAAGTTATTTCTACAGAATCACAACCAACCTAAAAAAAACTGCGATACCAAAAAAAAAATTTCTGTGAAAATAATTAATTTACATAAAGCAATTGTTCGAAAACCTAGGAGTGAAGTTTTAAGTTATCTCGAGTTTGTGGTCCTCATTCTTATGATATCCTTTTTAGTTTTTTTTTTTAAAATAGTTGCATTAATATTCTTATATATTGATCTCTACAAACATGTTCATATGAAATTATGTCTTTGTAAATAGTTTTATTAATATTATGTTTTATATTGATCTTTGCAAACAAGTTCACTGGAATCAAGTGTATCGATTATGTAACTAACGCTCAGGATTTACTTGATTTTGAACCTCCACGGATGCTCATGTTGTGTTATGTGTTTTAAGTTTATGATCCATTGAGTGGGAAGAAGGTATTTTACCGTATAGCTCTTGCACATACATATATATATATATATATGTATATATGTGATATAAGTTATTTAGTTGGTCATTTCAAATATATAATTAGAAGAAATTTGAATGATGTTCTCACATATCGTTTGATCCTGAACTTCCAAGGATAGAAGTTCTCAAAAAGAAGTATACATGAACATTTTAATGTTTCTTGATTAATTTATTTTGATGTTTATTTACATAAGTTAAGCTGACTAAAAACTAACTTTTGAAGATTCCAAACAGTTTCTTTTGGTGGAATACATGATATTTTCATTTAATTTATTTTTTTTATTTTAAAATATAAACATTTCTGCTATGTATATTTTCTTTCTTAGATAAAGGTTTTCTTAACATTCAATGATTCTATAAATATATAAGTAATTGTTTAAATATATAAATATACGTAAGTTTTAAAAATTCAAAATATATCATATACAAAAATATATTACAATTATTTATTTTATTATTATCATCATACTTTGGTTATGAAATGAACTATTATATTTTATGTTTTATTTTTCATAAATTATTTAATAAATTAATAAAAATATTTCCTTACTCTGAAATTTTTTTCTCATATAAACACTTCAATCAATGGACATATCCAATACACAAACTTTTCTTTAACAAAAAATACAAATAAATTTATATTATATTATCTTACATATTATAGTAATAACCTCTTTCCATCACTCACCCCGCGCCGGGCGCGGATCAACATGTTTATTAAATGAATGGGAATGTCAAAGTCCCACATCGGGAGATGAGGCACATTTGAAGAGTTTATATATAGTATCTCATCTATGCATATTAAACAGCTTAGAGAGAGAGAAGGGCTTCCATGCGTGTGCCGCCGCCACCGTACGGCTCGGCTTGGGCTTGGGTGGGAGGTCTCTGGCCTGATAAGAAGTTATCTTTTTGGACCAAATTAAGTTCAATGTCTTGCCATTTCAAATTAGAAAACAGCATGCAATTCATTTCGAAACGACATGGATTTTGTCTCAAAACGACACGCATTGTATCTGTTCGCCCAAGATATTTTTAAACGAGAAGAGAGCGTCTTGAGAAAGAAGTTTTGGAACTCAACTTCCCTAGATCTCCACGATATTCTCGCCCATGTGCAGCAGTTTTTGCGGAAAGTGGGTCTTCTCCTTCTCTTTATTAATCACCTCTCCTCCTCATTCTTTTCTTATCGTTTTACACACACAAAAAATTCAGCAATCTCTCTCAGCGTAAGTTTTGAGAGAGTGTTTCTTAATTATTTAGTTCTTTAGGGCGTTTCATGAGTGAAGCGTGATTCGTCGCCATGGTTATATCCTGGGACTCGGTATTCGTACAGTTTCGTCTCACTACGGAGCGAATACTTAGAGTTAAGGAAAGAGATTATATCTTGTCTCCATGTTCTTATTTTCGTCTTTATGAATCATCTGTATCCTTAACTCGTTTCTATTAGATCGTTTATGTCTATCCGGTTTACCGGCTTTAACAATCTTAACTCTGAATCGCTTTAGTTCTAAAGCGTGTAATTCGATTGAGAACGGTTTATAGAATGGCTTTGGTTATATTTGGAACGATGTTTGCGATTTGCTTCTCGCATTTCCGCAAAACGTTTCTTACTTATATTAAAACGGTTTGCGTTTTGCTCTGTTGCATTATCGCGAAACGTTTTTTCATTACATGATTCTTAAAACGATTTTTTTCCACGAATGGTTCAAAAGCGAGTTTGTGAAACAATGAAAATGTGTATACAAACGGGTTCTAGAACCGTGTTTGCGATTTACTCTGTAGCACTTCCGCGAAAAGTTTATTACCTATCTCTTAACGTGTTTGCAATTTGTAACACTATTAGAATCGTTTCCAAGAAGGTTTTCTTAATCATCTTTCTGAAACATTCTAAGAGTCTATACAAAACGGTTTCTGCAAACGCTCTAAGGCGAGTTTGCAAAACGATTTCAGACTTGTATCGATATGATTTGGTTCAAACAACAAAATGAAAATCGATTTTAAACTATTATTTTATTTAAAATAATATGTTATATGTTGAATGGAGTACTAATCCGTTTCATGTTTTCTCAACCGAATAAAAAATGTCAGATCTTAACAACACCAACATTGACCCCACCACTGTTTCAACTCCACTCAACACTGCAGTAACTGATGCCACCGTCACAACCGCAGGAAACATCACAGCGTCAACCGCTGCAACCATCACACATACCTTACCAGTGGGTAATGTTGCTGATGAAACCATGTGCCGTAACCTGTTTGGTGCTGGTCTTTATCAAACGGGTCCAATTCTAGGATCCACAAGTGCTGCGGCTGCAGTTGCGACTCTTCCGGCTGTTCCTGGTGTCATCTCTCAAGGATTGATGCCAAAAAAATTTGATGGCAAAGGCCTCAAAACGTGGCAGAAGAAAATGATGTTCTTCCTCGCTACGATGAAGTTGGATAAGTTCATCCAAGAGGATAAACTCATTATCCTTTATGGGATTAAGGATGTTCACACATGCAAGTGTAGACATCTTGGTACATTCTGACTTCATCTGCAAAGACAACATTTTGGGTCGCCTCATTGACCCATTGTACCAAATCTACTATGAGATCCCAATGGCGAAAGAGCTCTGGAAATCACTAGACAGGAAGTACAGAGTTGAAGATGTTGGCTGCCAGAAGTATGTAGTTGCAAAATTCCATGACTTCAAAATGGTGGATTCAAAACCCATCATGGATCAGGTGGAAGCGTTTCAGCTCTTTTGCCATGAAATCGATGCTGAAGGAATGTCCATCTGTGAGACAATTGTAACTCTCAGCTTCATCCACAAGCTTCCTCCAAGCTATGCGGATTTCAAGAACTACCTAAAGCACAAGAAGAAGAAGATGGGACTTGAGGATCTCATCCAGAGGCTTCAGATGGAATCCAGAAACCGAAATGATGACAAGCTGCTCAAGGGTAAAGAGAACAGTGTCAACGTGGTTGAAACGAAAGGTAAAGGGAAGGCAATTGCTAACTCTCCTGCCAAACCTGCCAAACCTGCCAAACCTTCCAAAACATCTGCAAACTTAAAGGCTTATGGACCAAACTTCAAGAAGAAAGGCGTTGAAATCAATGTGAATGTGGAGAAATTCAAGGAAAAATGTCACTACTGCCACAAAGTTGGTCACATGACTGTTGAGTGTTGCAGCAAGATCATAGATGAGAAAGCTCAGGCAAATCTCACTGGAGAAGATCTCGTTGCAGTGGTTGAAAGAAACAACCCTAAGGAATGGTGGTATGACACTGGTGCCACCACCCACATTTGCACTGATAGGGCGATGTTCAGCACCTATCAGAAAAGCAAGACTCAGGAGAAGCTGTTCATGGGGAGAAAAGCAGTTTCCAAGATTGAAGGCCGCGGCAAGGTGATTCTGAAGATGACATCTGGACGTTTAAGTCACTCTGCAGAATGTGAAGCATGTGTCTGACATGAGGAAGAATGCATCAGCCACGTCTCTTGAGGCGGACAAGCTCGTGATTAGGAAGAATGAGATGTATTTAGAAAAGGGGTATGTTAAGGATGGACTGGCCAAATGAATGTAATGATAGTCCTTCCAAAAGTTGTAGTTCCAAAAATTTCAATGAGTAAGAAAGAGCTAGTTGTTTATTTGCTTGAATCTTTTAATATTTGGCATGAAAGATTAGGCCATGTGAACTACAAATCGATACAAAGATTAATGAATCTAAATCTAATCCCAAAATGTAAAACAATTAAACAAAAATGTGAAATATGTGTACATGCTAAGCTCACAAAAACACCCTCACCTCATGTTGAAAGAACTAACAAACCTCTAGATTTAATTCACACCAATTTATGTGATTTAAATACATACAAACTAGAGGTGGTAAAAAGTACTTTGTGACCTTCATAGATGACTGCACAAAATATTGTTATGTATACTTATTACGTAGCAAAAATGAAACCTTAGAAAAATTCAAATAATTTAAACTCGAGGTAGAAAATCAGCTTAAAAAAACTATTAAGATAGTTAGAAGCGATAAAGGAGGCGAGGCCATTCAATGAATTCTATAAAGAACATGGAATAATCCATCAAACTACAGCCCCTTACTCACCGGAATCTAATGGAGTTGCTGAACGCAAGAATCAAACTCTAAAAGAAATGATGAATGCAATGTTGTAGGAATCTCAGCTACCCTAGAACATGTGGGGGGAAGCGCTGCTTACCACTAATTATATTTTCAACAAAATTCCACACAAAGTAACTGGAAAAACTCCATATGAATTATGGAAATGTAATTTACCATCGTATAAATACTTCAAGGAGAAGAAGGAGAAGAAGGTTTTTATTGTTCGTGTATTTATGCAAGTAATCAAGTTGAAAGAAGGAAAAGTCTTTGGGAGGATCTGGTGTTTCACCACAACTCTCCTTGTTTTAAGAATAAAGCCTGGATGATTATCCGAGATTTCAACAAGATTCTTCATGGAGTTGAGAGTTCGAGATTTGATAATATGAGTAGCATTCCACCGGGAATGAGGGATTTTGAAAATGTGGTATTGCAATTTTCACCTTACTGATATGGCATATCAAGGTCCTTGGTTCACCTGGTGCAATAAGAGGGAAGAAGGAGTTATTTGTAAGAAGTTAGATAGAGTGTTGCTAAATGATGTGGCTCTTCATAAGTTTAGTAATGCTTATTCTGTGTTTGAGCCGGGTGGATGTTCCGATCATCTGAGGTGCAAAGTTCAGCTTATTCCCCCACGTGAGAAGATAAAAAGACCCTTCAAGTATATAAATGCTCTTGGTACTCTACCGTCCTTTCTTCCAATGATTCAAAGGTACTGGAATAATACTGAGACTTTATTCCACTCCACTTCTGCTATGTTCAGATTTTCGAAGAAGCAAAAAATTCCTCAAGCCTTTGATTTGTGAATTGGGAAAAGACAAGCTGGGAAATTTATCTAAGAGAACCAGGGAGACTTTTGATGTTCTTTGTGAAAAGCAGAGAATCACGTTAGCAAACCCAAGAGATGGTGCAGTTCATGACGAGGCTGAAGCGTATGGTAAATGGCTGCACGTTGCTACTTTGGAGGAAGATTTCTTAAAACAGAGAGCCAAGTTACATTGGTTGGATGTTGGGGATCATAATAACAAGAATTTCCACAGGGCTATTAAGACTCGACAAGCTCAAAATTTGATAAGGGAAATAAGATGTGGGGATGGAAGAGTGGTGACTGACCATTCGGAGATCAAGATGGAAGCTGTTAAATTTTTCTCTGATTTTCTTAATCATGAGCCTGAGAACTATAAGGGAGTTTCAGTAGAGGAGATTCAGGATATTCTTAAGTTTCGTTGCTCTTTGGAAGATGGTAGAAGTCTGGTGGATGATGTTTCTGAAGAAGAGATTCGATGTGTCCTCTTTAAAATGGCAAATAACAAGTCACCTGGGCCAGATGGATTTCCTTGTGAGTTTTTTAAAAAAACTTGGTCGGTTATCTCTCATGATTTCATCGTAGCTGTTCAATCAGTCTTCAAGTTTGGTTTCTTGCCTAAGGGAGTTAATTCCACGATTCTCACGTTAATTCCCAAGAAGCTGGACTCAATGGAGATAAAAGACTATCGCCCTATCTCATGTTGCAACGTACTCTACAAGGTTGTCTTGAAGATACTCGCAAATAGGTTGAAGAAATTACTTCCAAGGATTATTACAGAAACTCAATATGCTTTTATTCAGGGGAGGCTTCTTACGAAGAATGTGCTCCTTGCTTCTGAGCTTGTTAAAGGTTTCACAAGGACACAGTCTCTCCAAGATGTCTTATGAAGATAGACATATCAAAAGCCTTTGATTCTGTACAGTGGGATTTTGTTTTGATAAGCCTGAGAGTGATGGGTTTCCCAGAGCAATTTGTGCATTGGATTCATCTGTGTATCTCTACTCCATCTTTCTCTGTTCAAGTTAAAGGGGATCTTGCTGGGTATTTCCAGAGCTCAAGAGGTCTTCGTCAAGGTTGCTCCTTGTCTCCCTACTTGTTTGTTCTTTGCATAAACGTTTTATCCTTGAAGTTAGATAAATCAGCAGCTGAGAAGAAATTCATGTATCATCCTGGTTGTAAAAAGCTGTCCATTACTCATCTTTGCTTCGCCGATGACTTAATGATTTTTGTTGAGGGTTCAAAGAAGTCTGTTGAAGGAGATCTTTCTGTATTTGAAGAATTTGAACTCTGGTCAGGTTTGCGTATAAGCTGAGAGAAATCTGCGATTTATATGGCAGGGGTGACTGATAAGGTGAAGAGTAGTATCTTAACAAACTTTCCCCTTTCGGCTGGTGATCTCCCAGTAAGATATTTAGGTCTGCCTCTTATGACTCAGGTAATGAGGAAACAATACTACATCCCTCTTGTGGAGAAAATTAGAAGTAAAATCTGTTCCTGGACCTGTAGATTTCTGTCATTTGCAGGAAGACTTCAGCTCATCAATTCAATTTTGCTGAGTATTGTTAATTTTTGGGCTTCAGTGTTTCGTCTCCCGGGAGCTTGTGTTAAGGAAGTAGAGCAAATCTGTGCTGCTTTCCTTTGGACTGGTCCAGCACTAAAAACCACTTGTGCTAAAGTCCCGTGGAAGGATGTTTGCTCTTTAAAGAGTGAAGGGGGTCTTGGTATAAGAAATTTGAAAGAATTAAATATTGTGTATGGTCTCAAGTTGATATGGAGAATGTTAACGGGAGACTCGTTGTGGGGTAAATGGATTAAAGAAAGTTTTCTGAAAGAGAAAAGTTTTTGGGATAATAGCAAGATATTTAGGTCTGCCTCTTATGACTCAGGTAATGAGGAAACAATACTACATCCCTCTTGTGGAGAAGATTAGAAGTAAAATCTGTTCCTGGGCCTGTAGATTTCTGTCGTTTGCAGGAAGTCTTCAGCTCATCAATTCAATTTTGCTGAGTATTGTTAATTTTTGGGCTTCAGTGTTTCGTCTCTCGGGAGCTTGTGTTAAGGAAGTAGAGCAAATCTGTGCTGCTTTCCTTTGGACTGGTCCAGCACTAAAAACCACTTGTGCTAAAGTCGCGTGGAAGGATGTTTGCTCTTTAAAGAGTGAAGGGGGTCTTGGTATAAGAAATTTGAAAGAAGTAAATATTGTGTATGGTCTCAAGTTTATATGGAGAATGTTAACGGGAGACTCGTTGTGGGGTAAATGGATTAAAGAAAGTTTTCTGAAAGATAAATTTTTTTGGGATAATAGCTTGAACTTGCAAAATGGAGCTTGGATGTGGCGAAAGATGTTAAAACTGAGGGAGGTCGCAAAGACTTTCTATATGAAAGAAGTAGGCAATGGAAGGCATATCTCTTTCTGGTTTGATAATTGGTCAGTAAAAGGGATTCTTTTTGAGCTTCTGGGGACTCGTGCATTATTGATTTGGGTGTAAGGAAAAATGCGACACTGGAAGAAGCTGTTCTGAATGCTAGAAAGAGAAGGAAACATCGGCTAACTATTCTGAATGATATAGAAGCTGAGTTGGATGTTATTATGGGAGTTCTTAATCCTATAAATGAGGATACTAATCTTTGGAAGAGGAGGTCAGGTTTTAAACAGGGGTTTTCGACTTTTGAAACCTGGTTACTGATTAGAGAGAGTAATGCTCATTGTTCTTGGGCAAATAGTATTTGGTTCCCTCAAGCTAATCCTAAGTATGCTTTCATGGCATGGCTATCTGTCAAAGATAGAATGTCGACTTTGGATAGGATTGCAAGCTGGAATCATGGGATTAATGCTACTTGCCTTCTTTGCAGAGGAGTAACTGAATCGAGAAATTATTTATTTTTTGAGTGTGAGTATTCTGCAAAGGTCTGGGAGTATATTGCTAATGGAATTTTGAGAACAGCATATACCAACGTTTGGCCAGAGATCATGTCTCTTATCACAGACAAGAGAAGAGAGAAGATGAGTTTATTTTGTCTTCGCTATGCGTTCCAAGGTGTTCTATATGCGATATGGAGGGAACGTAATAAGATTATGCATGGAGACAAGTTAATGCCACTGCCAATGTTATGCAGGACTATTGTAAAATGTATTAGAAACAAGATCACGTTGGTTGGAAGGAAAATGATTAAGGGTATGGAGAAATTGATGCAGTTTTGGTTTTGTACTAGAATGTAAATAGTTCTTCATTTCAAGTTTGTAAGTATCTGAAGTTAGGAAAAGGATACATTTGATGTAAAAGGCTTTTTTGGTGAATAAATTTAACATTCATTCAAAAAAAAATACTTCAAAGTGTGTGTGGGGGGGGGGGGGGGNGGGGGGGGGGGGGGCTTGGCAAAGGTTGCGGTACCGCCACCAAAAAAGGTCACTATTGGACCTAAAACAGTGGATATACACATAACAGTAGTGCTTGTCGATTTCTGGTACATATATCTGAAATATCAGATATTCATGAAAATACAGTAATAGAATCAAGAAATGCATCTTTCTTCTAAACTATTTTTCCATGCAAAGAAAAACAAGGTTCAAAACGAACTTGAGAAAAAAAGAGACAACGACAATGTTTCAAAAACTGAGACAAACGTCGAAATTTCTACGAATGATATTTCAGAAAATGAAAAAGATGAACCTAGAAGGAGAAAAAGAGCTCGAAAGGAAAAATCTTTTTGGAGAAGATTTCTTAATGGCATTTATAGTAGAAAATATTCACAAAATTTTGGCAGAGGCCATGGCTTCACCAGAAGCTCCGTTTTGGAACGAAGCTGTCAGAAGTGAATTTGATTCTATCATGCAAAATTATACATGGTACATAAAATATTTACCACCTAGCTGCAAAGCATTAGAAAATAAATGGATAATGACGCGAAAACCTGGTGAAAAATACAAATCTAGGCTTGTAGTTTAAGGATTCCGACAAAAAGAAGGCCATGACTATTTTGATACATATTCTCCAGTAATGAGAATAACATCAATAAGACTGATGATAGAAATCGCAGCCTTAAGCGACCTAGAAATCCATCAAATGGATGTAAAAACCGTTTTTCTAAATGGTGATTTAGAAGAGAAAATTTACATGAAACAACCTGAGGGTTTTGCCATTACTAGACAGGAAGGCAAAGTATGCCGACTAGTAAAGTAACTTTATGGGCTTAAAAAAGCTCCTAAACAATGGCACGAAAATTTTGACAGTACAATGATGTCAAATGGTTTCAAAATTAATGAATGTGACAAATGCATATACTACAAAACTACCAAAAATGCGTATGTTTTGTTATGTCTATATGTAGATGATATGCTCATTATTGGAAGCAATAAAGACATTATCAATCAAACAAAGAATATCCTCAAAGGGAAATTTGAGATGAAAGACTTGGGAGTAGCAGATGTAATCCTCGGAGTTAAAGTCACAAGAAATTCAAAAGGAATTACATTAACTCAAGCTCATTATGCTGAAATAATATTGGAGAGATTTAAAAATTACTCTAATAGCACGGCAAAAACTCTGTTAGATCCCCAAATGCACTTGACGAAGAACTCAGGGGAAGCGGTTTCACAAAACGAGTATGCACGTGTGATTGGAAGTCTCATGTACTTGACCAATTGCACCAGACCAGATCTAGTGCATGCAGTAAACGTACTCAGTCGATATACAAGTAATCCAGGTCATACACATTGGAAAGCTATAACGAGAGTACTCAATTACTTGCGCTACACCAAAGATTTTGGGCTTCACTATGGTAAAGAACCAGCAGTTTTAGAAGGATACAGTGACGCTAACTGGATATTAGATCCTAAAAAGTAAAAATTCACAAGTGGATATGTCTTTAAACTAGGAGGAGCAGCAATATCATGGAAATCTACCAAACAAACAGTTATAGCCAGATCCAACATGGAATATGAGTTCATAGCCTTAGACAAAGTTGCAGAAGAAGCTGAATGGCTTAGAAAGTTTTTGGAAGATATCTCTATGTGGGAGAAACCTGTGCCAGCTATACGAGTACATTGTGATAATCATCTGCTATAGCTCAGGCTCAGAATAATCTCTACAATGGTAAATCACGTGACATCAGAAGACGACAAAAAACCATTAGACAACTTATATCAACTGGTGTAATCACAATAGACTACAACAAATCAGCTGACAACCTAGCGGATCCATTTACTAAAGGTTTGCCACGAGATATTGTTGTAAATCATCAAAAGGAATGGGTTTAAAGCCTATTAAAAAAGAAGATCTTTGATTGCAACCCTACTTATCATGACTGGAGATCCCAAGACGTAGGTTTAAAGGGAAAAGAAAATCAAACAGAATCTAACCAAAGCACTTGAGACAAAGTAGTCTCTTCCCAGCTTTTAAGATGATGAAAGTGCTAACGAATGTGAGAAGGATAAGAATAAGCTTTTAATGATTCCATAGCTTCTAAAACGAAGTATTACTCAATACCTTTCATGGTCAATCACCTAATGAGTGTGAAATGAGGCCATTTCTAGGAAAATGAATACAAGGCTATATTCTCTAAGTTCACTCATGAAAACCATGAATAGTTTAAGGCCACAATGAACACAATAGAGAACTAAGTTCTACGAGAAAATGAAGCTGCATTATGCATGTTGTCTCGGTCTACATAAAACACCGGTTGGTTCAAGACATCATGTTCACCGTCTGGTAACGTACACCCGACAGGTATTAACTATGACTGGTTGAAGGCTTAAAAATGCCACCAACTCAAACACAGTGAATTTTTTGTAAACACTCTCGACAAGTCTGTCTAGTCTAGTTAGGATTAGAATATTTTTTTATAGAGTCTATCTGATATGCTCAAATTAACCTTCAAGCTATTCTCTCAAATAAGAGGTTCAATGTAGTACTTGAGGATCGAATCCACAGAGACCAAATATTACACTTTAAATTTATAGGATCAATATTAAGCTAAAACAATACGGGGTTTTAAAATAAAGAAAACGTAAAAAGCAAGTAACAAAAATTGATTTGGGTTTCAGATTAAAGAGAATGCTAGCCTAGGGTGAAGGATTGGGTGTCAAACAATCATGAACCAAACATCTATTCAAGGTTTTATTAAGCACAAGTCTAGAACTCAAAAGACAAATAAAGATTGACCCACTCTCGTGGTATCTCCCCTTTTAACAATCAGCCTTAATACCTAAACTCTCGTTTGGACTAAAACATGAAAGCAAACATTAAGATCAGATTCGATAAGTTCACAGCACGCCCTAACATCTACTT